>KI911126.1:983050-1153275 GCA_000482085.2 Cladonia metacorallifera KoLRI002260
GGTGAGTTAGGTGGTGAGGGGGGATGGGGGGGTGGGGGGGGCTGACCCTCCTTCGTCGGCGTCGTCGCCGCCACCGTATTCAGACATTTTTTGGGGAGGGAAATACTTGACACTGGGGTTTCTTTGATGGGTGAGGTATGCTTGGGCAGTAGAGTTGCAATCCAGTGGTGAAAACAATTTGCATGCGGAACACGGCCGCGTGCCAAGATGACGGAGATCTGCCCCAGCGGCCTCGTCCCCCTCCAAGCTCAGACAAATTCAATGATTTCAAATTTAAGTATCAATAAGAAGAGTAATGCTTATATATTATGATATATGTATTTGACCAAAAAGCGTTGAGTAATTACAGTATTGTAGCAAAGCTGTGTACTATAATCATATATATATAAATTAAACTCTTTAAATTATTATAATTATTCTACTTATCTAAAGATGTATAAATATATATCTCAAAACGATTATTGGAATATATTGATATCTTATGTGGGATAGTCTCTCGCTTCTCGCGTCGAATTCAGAGTCTTCCATTCAACAATGTGCCGATGTGCTTTACGTACGGACTGCTTTTTCCCTGACTAAGACTGTGGGGTATGTGCAGGCCTGGCTCAGCCTAAAAAGGACAACCAATAGCGTCTCACAAGCATCCCTAACTCATGTCCCAGACGGGCACGCGCCCGCCCGCGAAGATATCGGGGATGTGCGCTCTAGCCTTATGCAGGCACTTGGCCCCCACAGGGTGCATCAAGGATGGGTCGCAGAGCCTCAAAGTGATGGTTAGTCCGAGCGCGATTGGCCGTGAAGAATGGGCTTGCCCGGAGAGCAGATGCCAATCCAGCTGCCTTGCCATCTTTGCATTGATGTCGAAAGATGTTGAACAGCCATCGAAGCGTGCTGTCGTGATGTTGAATAGTACCAAAAAACCCCAATGGCGGACTCCCAGCATTCAACTTCCAGGCAGCAACAGCAAATGCAGCGTGAGCGACCCAACTCCCTTGGCCCCCCACTCCAAACAACATCAGGACCGATCAATTCCCTAGCACCTAACAATGACTGGGCATATCGAGACCGGGGGCTTCCACCTGAGAAGATACCGACTAAGGAGAGTGTGACAACCAACGACCAGAGTAGCAACGCATCGCCTGTCAGCGGGCTCAGTGAGGATGAGGATTACGTGCTGGAAGACTTGAAGCCGAATATTTATCGTACTTATGCGGGCAGACGAAGGGCGAAGGTGCCGGATAAGGAGGATGACTTGACTGTCGTCGCCGGTACTTATGGTGATGGCGCACAGACTAATGCAACGCTAAATGTATCTCAACAGCAGCAGAATGGGGCTTCGAGTGGTCGAAGGCATTCGCTTTGGGAGGGGGTCAAGGCTGCGACGAAGCTGGCCAGTGTTAGGAAGGCTGGAGAGGAGCGGAAGTTGAGGCATGTGATGTTGCATTGGGAGAAGGAGATTCGAGGACTGGAGAAAGTGGTGTTAAATGCGCGAGTGCCGCAGGCCAATGTGAGGAGCCAGATTGAATCGCAGAATTATGTCTCATGGCAGCATTCCCAGCTCGAGCGTATGACGTTGAAAAAGGTCGAGGATCTTGTCAGTGAGGCGAAAATTCAGGGAGTGCAGGAGAGTGAGATTGGACTTACGAGGCGGCTGTTGAAAAGGGTGAAATTGGAGAGTGAGAGGTCGTTTGTTGGGGGGAAATTTCTAACGCCCAGGGCGTTGAGATATGACAGCTTGGACAACTCGAAGTATAGCGCTGATAAGTGCTGTATCTTTCTTGCTTTTCCGTATTTCGCAGTTTCGAAGGAGCCTATGAGAAGGCCATTCATGAGGGGTGGCTTGGAGCACCCTGTGAGGACGCTTTTGCAGTCGGTGTATCGGCTTAATGATACGGTAGAGAGGGATCGCAACCAATGTATCAGGATGCTCACAAGGAAGAACTTGAAATCTTGTATCGAGGCTGACGAAAAGGACAAAGCTGAGGTGTCTCCAAAGGTGAAAGAGGAGTTGATTTTGGTGCCGCAACTCTGGGCACTTATTTTGGGCCTTGACAGATTGATGACTCTGGGATCTATCGGCGACCGGAGCCTGCGTGGGCGAGATATCGAGGTGAAGGAGGAAACGACACCTGTCTCTAAGAAGCGTTGCTCGCTTGTCCGGATACGTTTCAAGAACCAGAAAAGAGTGGAAGATTTGACGTATCCTATCGAGCAATGTCAGACCTGGTTCGGATTGGTCAATAAACAGCAACAGCTCCGTGGGGTCCTGACGAAAGAGAGAGAGGTGTCTGACCCGAGGAACTACAAGCTGCAGATTCATGGTCATGTCATTGAGGCCAGCACGTGGGCATCGATACAGAAGAAGACAAATTCTGAGGTTTTAGATCTTTGGATGGAGACGCCCAAACAGAGGGGCCCCAAGTTGAAAGTTGATAGTCCTAAAGTTTCTATACCTCCGGCGACGGAAACAAAGAGACGGGGAAGTGTACAATCACTAGCAGGAGCAGGTACGTAAAATTCGTAATCTCTGTTTCCTCTATTTCTTGCCTTTAGGCAGGCGCTGTACCTTGTCCCTGGGTGTCAAACGTGAGGATCAGGCTCGTTGAAAGCTTTTGATATGATTCTCGGATCTAAAAACCAACCTGACTCGGAACTCAATGGAGGCATACGGAGTTCGGAGTTACTGCTTCCTTATTTGAGCGTTTTTAGGAATATGCTGTACCTTGTCTCATAGTTGTCAAGCGTAACAACCAGGTCATTCAAAGCATTCAGTGTGATTATGGATTGAAAAGACTGCCCGGGGATAGTTATGCTGACTCCGAAACCTATTTTAGATGGTGCAAATGGAGGTTCATCGTCTACTGCGGGTGCGGCTGCGGCTGTGAAAAGTGACGACGAGGATGAAGAAGAAGACAGGGTAAGAGACGGGACGACAGCTAATTTGTCAGTCACATTCGACAAGATAGAGAAGGTACCGATCGTCTCGCCCTTCTTGGAATGGCGAGTCATAGACGAGTCTGGGGATAAAGATGCATGCCCTCCACTGGAAAGGGTGAATCGATTTATTGACCTGATTTATCGAAATTTACCTGCAGAAATAGGAGACACGACAGATGGGTTTGCCAATTCCAAGACGACTATTTCACTGTCAACGACTCCCCAACTCGCAGCTGCGAAGAAGAAACCTTCCATTGCAGCTAAGACCCCCGAAAATGCGCGTGAAGCGTTAACTCAAGTAAATGCCAACAAGTCGGAGGAACATAAGGAGGTTGTACGGCAGGTTATTGCCGTTTTCTCCAAAGTGCGCGACGCTTTCCTTCCGCGCGAGTACATGCTAGACAGTAATTCCATGAAACTTTTCTGGGGCGCGCTCACAGAGATAATATCTAGGGTATGCGCCCTTTCCTATAGATAGAGTCCATTTCAGGTCGCTAATTACTCGATCTCAGGGCTCTCAATCGTATTTGACGGATCTCGGCAATAAGATAGATATCATCCATGCTTGGGTGGAGCACATTCACCTTGGAGTCTATTACAAGCACATCGACGCCGGTGGGGGACGCGAAGTCGAGAAAGATGCCATTTCGGAAAGTGCAATCCTTTTGTCATCCATGGTCGATGCTTTCGGAGCCATCTTTGGTTTGCTTGTCGAGGCGGTGGGCGATGTCATGGGCGATCCAAAGCAGAAACAATGCGGGAAGAAGGCTGTTAAAGCTTTCAATGAGGCGCAGACTAAGCTAGAAACGGCGAGAGATGAGCTTATTGTAGAGGCCAGTGGTGTCGCGACTGGTGAGCATATTGGTCCTGTTGTAACGCCGGAGGCTATCTTGATTCTGCATATGGAGAGGCTCGTCTGTGGTGTCTACAGAGCTGGAAACGTGGACATCATCAGTATACTTGAAGAGTGTTTGGAGCGATTGGTGAGTTTGAGATTCATGACTACATTTGGAACAGACCTGATGACAATGACAGGCTCTAAAGGTCAGGTATCGCTACAGTCGCTCACTCCTACAAAGTATCAACGCTTTCGAAGAGGAAGTTGCCGTTGTGCATGACGTACTCCTTCAGCAGAAGAGGGTCTTGGTAGAGTTTCGAGGGTATCTGACAGCCTCTTCCTTCGATACACCGAGCATAGCGCGTAAGATGAGGTTCGACTTCGAGCAGAAAGGTATCGAAAAGATTTTAATAACTCTCCGAGAGCAGCTCAAGAATTGCGCCGAGCTTCAAGAAAGAGCCAAAGTCCTTGCAGTGCAAAACGTGCATTTGGTGGAGACACTCCAGGATGATAACGGAAGGGCTATCTTCATCTTTACCTTCATCACGGTCTTGTTCCTGCCCTTGTCATTCATTGCTGGCTTCTTCGGAATGAATCTTGTGGGAATCAGCGGTACAACTCACAGAACGAAGCTCTTCTGGGAGATAGCGATACCAGTCACTTTAATTATTATGGTGCTTTGTTTTGCCATTATAATATGGGGGGAAAGCGTATGGTTCGGAATAGCGTCGTTACCTCGGATGTGTGCAAAGATGTATAGGAAGAGGTCGAAGTAATGGGCGGGGCAAGGATAAATTGCGAATGCTGGGTCACTCTGTAAATGGTAGCTTACATGTCATATTGTAAGCTGTTAATAAGTTCGAGTACATTTGTGTCACAATCTTTAAGAAAGCGCAAAGTACTATCTACTGCTTCGTAGCTTAAAGCCTCTGTAGAGTACCTTTACAATGCCTAATCGTCCTCCTGGAAGTTAATGGCCGGCGCTATCGGCCATAGAGGCCAGACGAACAAAATGTTGAAACTAGAATGTATCGGTCCAACGGCTCTTGAGACCATTCGAGAGGCCAGTGTATATGAGCGCAAACGTGAACGTACTTTTGAATATTCTTGTAGAAGTGCAATGCAATCTTTGCCTATAGGTAGCTTATTTCATCGGCTGTAATCTCAATGATTAGTCTTCCAATTCTTCGATTGCCCAGGACTTCCTTGACCTGTATTCCGAGTGCGTGTCAATCTCGCGCAATTCTTCGAGTCGAAGAAAGACTTGCGAATAGTAGTCCTGCAATAAATCTGAAAGGTAAGTTTCCCAGTCGTTGGTATAGGAACCCTCATACTTCCTAAGGCCATTGAAGCGCTGTTTCGGTTGACGATGCTGTAGGCAGAATGCTGTAGCCTTACAATACTGCGCTCCCATGGTTTGTTCCACAAGAGGCAACTGGCTCAAGAGATGGGTCGATCGAGAAGAGTCATTTTCGTTTTGGCTAGCACTAGGACCGTCCAAGGCTATCTCCATAAGCAGGATTCCAATGTGATAAAGCTGTTTTGTCTCGGAGATAGCTTCAGAATCATCGAATAGTAGATCAACCAGGCCGAAAGTCTGTACCTCAAGTACGAAACTTGGTCGCCTTCCGTCAAAGTCCTTGAGTCTCAATATATTTTGGCTATTCAGCAGCGAAAGCCAGGGAGTGCCAAGTAAGAAGAAGCCAGATTCGATTATCTTATAGGCAAGTTCGACTTTGGCCCCAACAGAGAAATGTTCTTCAGGAGACAAGGTACTCGTCTCCCTCACTCGTTTCAACACCGTGCGCAGACTTTCTGGTTTCGATCTCAAATGAACAGCCTTCAACCTGGGCTTTTCAATTCGAAGACAGCTGGATGATTTTGTACCCTCACGCTTCACTGGGATGATCATCTCTTCAAGGTCTGATTTGATCTTGGAAAACTGAAAGTCCGAGTCTCCACAATCATGAGCATCCGAAGGTTTAGAATGTGAAGCTCCCGATTCTAGTAAGTTCTCTACTACTAGCTTCGCTAGCTGAGTCGAATCATCAGGAGTACGGGCGAACAGCTGGTAGAAAAGATGAAAGAGCCCCTCATTCTCGCTCAGTCTATGTTTCGAATTTATGTCAGGTTTCAAGTCTAAGTCCAGAATAAAATTCGATGAGTCGTTACAGCAAAGTTTGTACAGTTTCAGGGACCCAGACCGCGATTGAAGAGCCGAAGTCAACCAAAGGTCGCGATTGGGAGCATGCAGTCCTGGCGCCAGTACACCGTGCAACGAGTCGAAGACTGTTTCTGAATAGAGCCAAATAGCATCCACAGCAAGGTTGAATTCCTGTGCAAGATCCTTGAGTTCCTTGAAGCTGGGCTCATGTCGTTTGCTCAATCTCACGAAAGCCAATTTCCATCTAGACCGCGGCTGAGGATCTGTGAGGGCTTGCAGATCTTTATACACCTTTCCTATTCCCTGGCTGATCTCCAAGATCCTCCCAAGCATTCCCTGTACATTCGACCAACCTTCAGCTCCCCATAAGGCTTTGGAGCTTGCATCGGTCTGATTCCTCTGGTCAAGCCACCTTTGCTGCCATATCTTGAACTTCTGATACCCGACCTGCAGGTCGAGTTCGAAGCTCTTCAGTGCGATTGTGGTTCTGCTCGACTTCAAAAGGTCCTTCTGTGCATCGAGCGTGCTCAGTAGCGGAGGGAAGGCTCCAAGAATGAGACCGGCGACCTCAACCCCGGACATATGTTGTTGTGACAATAGCACTGTTCTTGGATGGACGACAATAGCACTGTTACTATGAATCAGATGGATGGGTTCATGTATACACACATACTAGGGAAGAACGGAATCAATGTATGTAGTGAGAAGAGAAGATGGCAATCGGCGTTCAAGTGGAAGAATGTTTTAGAGGCGGTGTCTCACCCTCAAAGCCTCAAGATCCACGCCCGTCGGCCCCCATTCGGGCGAACCCCGACAGGTGATAGGCTGCTCACGTGGGCTGTGTCTATCCGCCACAATCTTACCAATAAAGTACCTAACTACATTTATTCGGGTGGTCCCCGGCATAGCTTACCTCAAATTGACGGGGTGGGACCAATCATCTCGCCCTTCACATGTTAGCGCAGCTCTTCGAGTCCACAACTCGGCCACTCCTCCCTCTCATCTTGCTCACTCCATCCTCGTTTCCAGAGATGACTGCTCAAGTCCTTCTTGCTCGCTATGCCTTCAAGGACACCCAACCCAAGATGACGTGCGTACTAGGATGGTCGAGCAACAAGGAAATAAGTCCCTCCGACAGAGCGCGGACGACTGCCTCGACCGGCTACGAAAGCTTAAAAAGCATGCAGAGGAGCGTCTCTCAAGCCTCAGCTTTTCGCGGGCCAAACGTGAGCTTTTGCTTGGCGTCGTAGAAGATGTGAATGACAGTTTACGGACTCTCGAGGCTTGGATCAAGGAATTCGATAAGGCAGATCAAACAGAAAGTCCTGAACTCCTCCAAAATGCCAGTACCATCTTCACGCTCTTATTTCAATCAATTGAAGAATCCGATAGTGCGCTCGACTCTCGCTTGCGACGCCGAAGGTCGTGCTTTGGACAAGGACTTTTCCGGCGAAACAGGCATGATTCCCCCCCTGCTACGAGCACAATAGAATCTGACCGACCTTAGAAAAGAGTTGGAGAATGAGCTCAAGGAGTCTTTAGAAATAACGACGGATACAATCAGTAAATTGAACAACGTCTCCAAGGTCTTACGCGGGCAATCCGCCAAGCAAGAAGATCGTGACAAACGCAGGACACTCGTCCTTGAACGCGCGTCGAAAGCTCACACTGCCTTCACGAATGGCTTTAGTACTATCGATCCGTCCCAGCATCCAGATGTACTCTCAGTAGCATTGACTATGCTGTGGGAGCATTTCCCAAGAAGGCCTGACCTCGAAAACAAAGTCGGAAACGCAGACAATCCTGGTGATGGACATTTTTACGAGCAAGAGCATGTCTCACAGGCGCGATCCGTACTTCAAGACTTGGACCAAGCATGGCGCAACACCGAAAGTCTCGCAAACAGTCCACCTCCGCCTCTACTCAAAGAGATGAGCAGAATATGCCTTATCCTCACGGGCATGCAAAAGCAACATCTACTACACGACTTCTTAGATAATGCTATATCAGATTCGGATTTACGTCTCGATAGAAATAGACTCAACGAGATCTTGAAAGAAGAGCACCGGCCCTACGCTGCATTGTTCTACACTGAGCAATATCGGGCAATGCCACGCGAATGGAGAGAAGGATCCCATGAGATGTTTTGCGAAGAAGAGCCAATGCCGTTGATATACATCATCGACGAACCTTCCCGGGGGTCCTTTGGATCTGTCATGAAAGTGCTGGATCCTTTCACGGGTAACATTTACGCCCGGAAGCAGCAGATCATCACTTCAGACATGAAGCTGATGCAATCGGCTCGCGATCATATACAAAAGGAGACCCAGAGTCTGAAGGGTTTAAAACATCGGCACGTCGTCCAATTCGTCAAGTCCTACGAACGAGGGAAAGTGTTTGGTCTAGTCATGAAACCTGCAGCACACAGTGATCTCGGGAAGTTGTTAATACGATATAAGAATAACAAATTTTATCACCGAAAAGATTGCGAGGACAGTGTCTGGCTACGTCCGGTATTTCTCACCGCATTCGGCTGTCTGGCACAGGGACTTGCCTATATACACGGGCGTAATCTACGTCACAAGGACGTAAAGCCGGACAACATACTCTACGAGCAGCCTCAAGCAAGTCACGACCAGCCTCAAGCAAGTCACGACCAGCCTCAAGCAAGTCACGTTCAGCCTCAAGCAATTTACGATCAGCCTCATGCATCGCATAATACCTACGACCGCTTTCTATGGGCAGATTTTGGTCTCGCATATGACTTCAGTGATAAGGAAGACAGCAAGACCAGGAGCACAAAATTGTACTCGCCGCGCTATGCACCACCGGAAGTGGTGGCAGCCAACGCTCGAGAAAAATTTAAGACGGTCAGCAATCTTCATGAAATCCAAGAGGAAGGGCAAGTCATGATTCAAGCAGAGATGAATCCCCAAGCAACAGATGAAGAGATTGACGCTCACGGTCGTGCAGCAGATAGATTTGCACTAGGTTGCATCTACTTGGAATTACTTGCCTGCCTCGTTAAGCGCGATCTGCCTCTCAAAGCAAATCAAGAGAACAAAATCATGTTCTCGAATAACATTGAAGGCCTGTGTGCTTGGGCCGATGATATGAAAAAATTAGACGGCTTCAAGGAGCTAAGGCCGCTCTTCGACATCGCTGTCGCCATGATCGAACGCAACCCGGACAACAGACCGGGGATCAATGACGTCGTTCACAAGGTCATGAAAGCCGGGGAAGCTTTCTCATGTCAATTCTGTCGTGATGAATATCACTCACTACAAGCGAATACGAGCGAATCATCGTCGCCGACTGCCGCTGTGCAGACGCCGCCGCCCATGAGCCCAGGCCCGCCATTCGTTGGCCGTAGGTTGAGCAGAATAAATTCGGGAATGTCGTTTTCAAAGATGCAGGCTCGATCGCCTCGTGCATCTCGAAAGCCATCGTTGCAGGGATAGCAGCTATCCGATATGTACAGAAGCTACGATACCCAAAGCTACGATACCCAAAGCTACGATACCCAAAGCTACGATACCCATAATCAGCCATTCTACAGGAGATTTGTAAGGAGACTAATATTCATATTAGGCTTGATATAGCCTGACCATGGCCCTATATATGCATATACATATAGAAGCCTGTACAGCCTATGCCGGTTACTTGCATATCTTTTGATCATTTTGTTCCAACGTAATCCTAGGATATATCAAATTTTATAGCCTATGTATATATTACACATACTTCAAGCTTAGAATCAAGAATTACCTTTTTAATTTAGAGACAAAAGTATTAAGATGTTACTAAAGAAGTGGAGAAAAATAACCCAGCTTGCTCAGGTTTAGAGCAACAACACCATAAGGTTTTATGGCCTTGATAAAAGAGATAGGCTTGTTGATTACCACAATCGGAAGCTCCGAGCACCTATGCTCACCCAGCTCCCTTGTTAGAGCGGCAGCCCCCGGGCGAGCTTCGACTGAGTTGGGGGCAGATTTCTGTCACCTTCCCTTGCCAAGCATTTATTCTATCAAGGCTTGCAAGGCTGTTTGATGATAATCTGCAACAGAATTACTTCTTCTCTTCCTCTTTGTTCCTCTTATCTAATATCTCATCAATAATACCCATCTCCAACGCTTCCTCAGCTCCCATAAATTTGTCCCTCTCCATCAATTTCTCTATCTCATCCAACGTATGAGGTTTCGTCAAATGCCGTTGATATATCTCGTTCAACTTCCCTCTTACTCTCAGAATTTCCTTGGCATGAATTGCAATATCGCTTGCTTGCCCATGGTAACCTCCGCTCGGTTGATGCACCATAACACTCGAATGTGGCAGGGCGAACCGCTTTCCTGGCGCGCCACCGCAGAGCAGAAGAGAGCCCATGGATGCGGCTTGACCGATGCAGGTGGTGGTAACGGGTGATGATATATAGGTCATTGTGTCATAGATTGCGAGGCCCGCGGTGACTGAGCCGCCGGGAGAATTTATGTAGAGATTTATGGGCTTTTCGGGAGCGTCTGCTTCGAGGAAGAGGAGCTGAGCTACGATGGAGGCGGAAACGGTTTCGTCGACTGCGCCATTCAGGCATACGATCCGTTCCTGTGATGATAAATGAGTACGTAAAAGCCAATGCTTTACTATGTGAGATGCACCATGAGTAGTTTTGAGAAGATATCATCTTTTGAGATCGTTAGCTAGAAGTATTGCTTGACAGGAATAAGGCGTCTTTACGAGTCCGCCAACCTCCTCCCTATCAAGTCAGCTTGATTATAGCTAGGTAGGATAGTACAAGAGACGCACAATCGTTTCAGTAATGTAGGGCGTAGGTACCCATCCTTGCATGGGCTGTCCACCCAGGTCGGAGGAGAAAGTTCTTAGGAAACCGAGTCGCGAAGCATTTCGAAAAGCAGCTGCGCTTAGTATGGGAGCTATTGGGGCTCTGCACAGCTTAAGCATATTGGGAATGGAACGTGAGCCACGACAGCGCAAAGGTTGAAGGACTTTGGTTGGCGATCCGCGCGTGAAGATCACAGTTGCGGACTTTTCTCCGCAACCACCCCCCTCTACCACTTCACCAACATGCCCTAGGAGGGGAGCACCAATTGTGATGAGAAAATGTTTACGGACAACAGGCTCCCCGCGTTCGCAGCTATGGCAATGTCGTACTATAAGGACCAGACCACAGGCTCCGCGACGGAAGCCGGTTGCGATTCAGTTGAGCAACACGGAGCTCCTAGATATAATAACAGAGGACAAGGGAGACTCTCAGCTGGAGAAAGATGGCCCCAATTTGGAGAATGACGATGCCCAATTGCAAACGGTGCTTGATCCTCAATCTGGTTTACCAGGGTCACCATTGACGGATCCAAGACTGTTGGAGTCTCGCCATCGTCATAAAGCCAAAAAGGCACCTCCCAGCAAGGAAAAGTCATCATTCCAATCAAAGCTTAGAAAGAACCCCTACGGTACGTATGCGTCCACTCCACATTTCAGTAAGCTCACATCTATGCAGCCCACGCTCTTGCAACCCCACCACGACTCTGCCTGCTCACAAACATCCGACTCCCCAATTACTTCTTGATCCCGTTCGGTCTACAGACACATCCCACAACTGGAGCGCCATGGCATCTTCCAAGGCTCCCGCCTGGCCCCCCTTCTAAAGTCGGCACTGAGGACGAGTCCAAGACCAATGACTCCATAGCCCCACCGTCAGAAGCCTCTGCTGCTGCAGCGCCCGAGGATCCAGCAGCGCCCGAACCCAAATTAACGCGAAGCGGAATGGGAACATCCTATTTAGCGTCTCAAGGTGTCCTCCGCCATGTCTCCAAGCTTCCAGACTCACGTTATCGGTCACTCATGCCATATCGCTGGAAACAGGACCCAAATTTTAAAGTCACAGATATCGTATGGCGCGAGGACATGGATACATTTGTTCTTGAGATCCTCCGAGACAATATCGCCAGACGCCTCGCATATCTAGCTTCAAGCACAGCTGCTTATATCTCTAGTTGCAGAGACCACGAACATATCTCGAAGCATCATCAGGTGGGTGCGGTACTGTGGCTGGGCCCCAACTCTGAAGATACAGTTGAGCCAGGGGTTTCAGATAGAGATGGAGCAGCAACAGGCGGTGTTGGAGAGTTAGGCCCACCGCCATATGCAATGTACCATTACAAAAATCATTACATCCCAGTGTACAACCTACCCACCCTCCTCGGTCCTACCAAATTACGCAATCTGCGAGAGACTAGGAGCTCTCATTTTGGCGGCCAGTACGCCGTCATTAAGATGAAGCGTCTTACGGTAGAAGTGCAGCTGGAGTTGTGGAAACTGCTGGGGTATCTAACGCCTGGGGAGAGTGTGGACAGGCAATCAAATATTGTATCAGAGAATATAGGTGTAGAATAAAACGACACTTTATGATTTACCGACTACAATGTGAGCTGGAGATCTTCTTTCCGTTGAACATGCTGGGTCTTTTGTTAGTTCTATTCAATCACGGAGCCTGAAGCTGCCATAATAGTTGTTACTGCCTCATGTCGAAGAACGAGCGAGCACCGCTATAACGTTCTGGACAATTTTGGCATCCTAATGTACAGCCCCTTTGAAGCTGAGCATCGTTTAAGAAACAATGATCTGCTCAGTCTCTAGAAGCTGGTGTCCAAAAGCCTGCGAATTTGCACAGTAGAGTAAATGCTTCTCTAGTGCATGAAGTCAAGAATCTGGAATCGGAAGGCTTGAAATTCTCCGCATTACTATTCAAAAGACTGATTGTTGCAAAAGACCTCTATCACGAGGGTATGTACAAGAACATTAAGATACATTCATGGCATATATGCACCTCCCGCCACGACAAGATTCATCCTCGTAAACCTCACCTTGTAAACAGGACTCTTCTTAGTCGGGAATGCACTGATTTGATCAGACGTAACCACTACTTCTTTGCCCTTCTTCTTACCGCCAGCACCAGCGGCGCCAGCATTACCGTCGATCTTTTGCCCGGCACCACCTTCTCCAATGACTTTTCCCTGCCCGGTAGCATCATTACCGGGCGCAACATCCCAAACACGAACTGTGCCATCTGCACCTCCAGAAACAAGCACAGTGGATTCGGCACTCCAGCTTACTGACCAGATCCCACCCTTGCCATGACCACGCATACGCTTTCTCAACTTGCCGGTGGCTAACTCCCATAATACAATGGTACCAACGTCGTCTGCTGAAGCAAGGAGCTTGCCGTTGTGGCTACAAGCCATGGAGGTGATGTTTCCAGTGTGTCCAGTGAACATGCGGACGGGGGAGCCGTTTGATATATTCCACATGCGGACAGTCTTGTCACAGCTGCCGGTAAAGACATAGAGGCTATTTGAATGGAAACATACTGTATCAACGTCTTTATCGTGACCGACGAATAGGCGAAGATACTCTATACGATCAGTTCTCCACAGACGAGATGTGCGGTCCATGGAACCGGTGACGAAGTAATGGCCGCAGGGTCCCCAGGAGACGTCCCAAACGGGGGAATCGTGTCCTTTGTATATGACAACACATTCCCAGGTGCGAAGGTGCCAAAGACGCACGGTCTTGTCACCAGAGGAGGAAAGGAGGTGCGTCGAATTCGTGGATGGTGCGAGAGGGTCGGACGAGGCGATAGATGGAGAGAACGATACAGCATAGACTCCAGCGGAATGACCATACAGACGGCGGGATGAAGCAGGTTTCTGATCTGTCATTCCAGGTGCGACTGGCAGAGCCTTGCCATCAAGAGACCAGACGCGAATGTAAGACTCGCTCATGCCAGCAGCTACTAGCAGGTTGTCTTCCGAGAAGTCCAAGCAAGTGATACTTTGTAGCAATATATCGTCAGTGGGTTGTTACAAAAACCAATGAACAAGCACTTACCTGTCATTGGTATTGTGAAACGTAAACATAGTGACACTGACACCTGGCCCTACGCCTCCAGTGCGAGTTTCGATCTTGAAGCTGTCACGATCTTCTCTGACCTTCTGCACCTCCATTTGGACATCACGAGCAACAGCTGGCGGCAATTGAAGTTCAGTGCGTGTGGGACCCTCTTCACTCTCTTCGCGTTTGATTTGCTGCTCAAAATGCTGCACGAGGGAGCTTTGGCCGTCAACCGGCGGCTCTTTTGCGTCTGCCTCTTCCAATTCCGCCCGCATATCGCCTTTCAAGTCTGCGTCTTTCTGGAGGGGCCCAAGCTTCAAGCGTGGCAATACTGTCGACGCAGTGCTCTGATCAACGTTCGCGGACCCAGGGTTGTGGCCAGGGATTCCCTCATCTTCAGCCGGTAACTCTTCAGCTGTCTTCGCCCGATGCAGTAACGCAGCAAGGCCTGAACGTTCATCCGCGCTGCGATCGACGGTGACCACGGTAAGGTGGGTGTGTATTATGTAAATCAGCACCCCGCCTCCCGAGCCATCCTTCTCGAGGGACTCTAAGTATAGAATCAGATTGTAGAATGCAGTCTGACCAACTGTGACTCGATACTTGTTCGCATGATACAGCTTTGCAGTGCTGTCCTCTTTGACGTGCTCAGGGAGCGATATATATGAAAGTGCCTTGACGTCGTCCGTGTGAGTATTTTCAAAGTCAGCTTTGAATTTGTTGTAGAATTCGCGGGACTCCCTCGAGAACTCGGTGGCCAGATGCAGGAACGAATACACAAAGACTGGCCAGAGCAGACGTCTCAGATCGGGCTAACGAATTGTTAGATGGTGCTGCGAGTGTGGTGGGAAGGCCTCACCTTGTAGATATCAAGACCGTCCTCGATCCACTGTCGCATCGAGGCTGATAGTTCAGTACCCTCGTCGTAGGAAGGAAAATTGTGAGACTCACTGAAAGCTCTGCCATACTTGGCTCCATTTGGATCTCCAGCTCTGGAAGCGATAGATCTTCCATCAGCATCCTGGTTGGCAGATTCCATGCGTAGCATGGCCTCTGTCTTACTGTAGCCCTTCTTATTTAGGTACTCGATGACCTGGAGAATGGAATTAGCTCTCATGTCGGTATATAATGTAGATCGAACGCGAAGGATACATGAATACCATGAGATTGCTGGAAATAGGAAATATGCAAAACTTGGTGATTGAGTGTCTTCAAATGACGTCGCAACATAAAGCAAGGTGAAATGCCTCTGGAAAGTGGGAGTGCGTGCCATGACAAGGTTCCAGAAGAACGCCTCAAACGATGCAACAAGCTATAAACCGTGGGTAGCACTTCGCATGTGACCATGGCAGGTAAACAGCATTTGACGGTTGGCTGGCTACCAATGAATCCACTGATCCAAGGCGATCAGCTATGGTAAGCCCCTTCTATCCTCAAAGCAATTCCTTATTCAGTAGCGGAGCCAGCCACTCATCACACACGGTCTGACGCCTTGGGAATTGGGCCCGCTGCATGTTCCCCTTCGGTTGACTTTAATTCTGGTGGGCGGTCCTGGTAATAGTTCTTTTGATAGCCCGGCTTGCGACCCACGATGTTGGCATGATTTATAAGGCGAGAAGTATTGGTCTGGTAAGGATGCAAATCCAACGGTGTTTTTGTCTGGTGGCCTGTTCGGATGGCGCTAGTGGACCCGCAATTCATGAAGCATTCTCCTGCAAGACTCTTGTATAAGGGACCACGAGGGCGATCCGGCGTTCCAGCAGCATTTTACGTAGACTGTTGGGCAACGCTGAATTCCTCTCTCCATCCATACTGGCACCTTTCTGGAAACGGAATTTTGCCGCAGGTTGGTACCTCAGTTAAGGACGCGATGAAAATGAGAAATTTCAGAAATGTCAACAGCAAGTCAAAGTAAAAGAAATGCCTTCTTACAATGTTGTTTAAATTTGACTGCGATGCGCTGCCGGGCTGTCCATTAGTCGCATTACTTGATCCAACCTGTGGATCGTTCGGTCTCTGCTGGGAGGGAGCCATGTTTGAGCTCGTGATGCCATTTGTAGCAGGCCGTGGCACAGTAGAAGTGTTGCCTGTAGGCTGCCCCGACATGATTGCAGATTCAAGATATCTCAATGGCAGGCCTTTTGATTCAACGACTCAAAGGTATCCTCGATGACTCACGGAACATGTCTGCTAGCGAGCACACCTCCGCCAAGGTGAGCCTTCTCAGGACTTGCCAGGGTGTTGCATGGCGATGACAGCCAGAAGAGCGATGTGATAGCTACAAGCTTGGTATAAAAGAGTTGAGAGGTACGTTATCTACTACTCGCGGCCCGAGCCGGTGTGGATCCCGGCGGAAGTGTTCCGTTCAGCTGTCAGGAATGAACGCACTCACGCATTATCCTCTTGTTTTTTAGGCAGCCAGCCGCAGCCTTTAGGGAACGGACATGGGCTCTACAGCTAGCGACAGAGTCAAGCAGCTCAACGAAATTGACAGAGCAAGTACTTTGGAGTGGTTTACATAAAGCTAGCTGAGACAAGGTTTAGGATGTTGTCAAGCTACTTCAGTCCGCAGGTCTTGCTGTAAAGGCATTGACACATACGAGTGCCCAAAACGAAGAAGTGGAAATTCCTGTCCCACTCTCAATAGAACAGCAGAAGGAGTCATTTAGGGCAGCCACAGCCCAGTACTTCTCTTTACTATCATCTTTAAGTGTCCGACTACAACGCCAGATCAAGGCGCTCGGAGAGGCACAAATCATACCAAAAGAAGCCATCTCAACAGCGAACTTAAGAGACAAATCGACAGCCCTAGCTGCCCCGTCGCTTGGTCCCAATATTGGGACTATACCAAACACAACACCTTCGAAACAGTCTGGAGGCCTGAAAGGATCCATCACTGGTGGTGGACTTGGAGGATTGGACATTGGCTGGTTGAACAGCAGGAATGATAATGTTGGGAAGGCGAAGGAGGCAGAGCTATGGGAGGAGGCTCTTAGATCCGTGCAAAGGCTTGAAGACGAAAAGATCAGTAGCAAATCAGATGCAAATGTCTCAGGGGAGGATATCACGATGACGGAACACCCTAGCCATGCCTAAATTGAGAGAAATAAGATGGAAAAGACCTACAAACGAGCATGAACGAGCATGAACGAGCCACGCTCTAATATGCTAAGAACCACTCCGACTGTTAGTATGCCAGCTTCGCTCTTATAGCATCCCACAGCGACAGGCTCGCTGATAACCTGCAATAGCAGGTCGACAGACTGTGAAAAGAACCAGGAGCGTTCTCGCTCTGGCTCATTTGGTGGCCATTGCCGTGGCGCTCTAATGGTGAGCACGCGCCACATTCCATAGATGGAATAGTAATATCCGTTGGAAGATACGACAGAACTGTCCCAAGCATCCACATATGCTCGGATCTAGTGGTATACCTGTGAGAGCGAGATTACTGTGAAATGCAAATTGCGAACTTTAAGGAAGGCGTGACTGTCTAGTAGCCATAGGTCGCAGAGCAAAGATAGCAATTCATTCCAGGCTTCGGAGGCTTTCGATGGAAACTGATTAAGGAGTAGAACTCGAAAGTAGCGATTATCATGGAATTTGATCATAATAAGGAAAATATCGTGCCAACAAGTGACCATGCGGCTGATCCTGTTGAGCCAGGCGGAGTTCTCGCGCCAACAGCCGAGGACCAGCGTTTAGCACGACGAGCTTCAACTGACTCTAATAAAAGCTTAGACATCTCCGACAACATACCAAGGATACTTTCTCCAATGGATGCAGAGGACTCGCCATGGGGCGGTATGTAGTTGCTGCAAGGCCTTTGATATCTACGGCGGGCTTCTAACAACATGCAGACGTACCATCACGGTCAAGCTCGAATGTCAACCTTCCCAAAGCTGCAGAATCCGAAGAACAAGGTCTCTCCAGGATTCTTGACATCGACATTGCCTCTTACTTACTGTGGACATAGACACAGAAACAAAGGCCAAGCCTGCGCAAACTTCTACTCTCTCACCATCTTCCACACCTAGATCCCCAGCTGGGCGAAATCCACGGCCAGCGCGGAAAGTAGGAGTGCAAGCTACACGTCTAGAAGCCGTCGATGACTCCCTTGGACCCCTTGGACCATTGGGAGAAAATTCCAATGCATCTGAGCCTGAGTTACCTCCGGCGCCTCCTCTAAAAGAACAATCGTTGCCAGTCCGGAATGTTCGGCCAACGCAGTCGGCTCAGTCACCTATGAGCAGGAGTATGATAGATTCTACGGACCTAGGCGACGATGACAGGAGTTCCGTACATTCAAGGCAGAGGTATGCAACTGCAGGCCAGCCTTCCGCAGGAGGCATTGAACCCTCGAGAAGGCAGACACAACCTAGTGTTAGCATCGAACAAGCCGCAAGGCCTACTTTTGACATTACCGTTGGAGATCCACATAAAGTGGGAGATTTGACTAGCAGTCACATTGTCTACCAGGTGCGGACAAAGGTATGTTCTTTGCGGGTTTGCCTCTACCAGAATGCGATCTGATGAATTACAGACAACTTCAAAAGCGTACAAACAGCCCGATTTTGCTGTCAGTCGACGTTATCGAGACTTCTTATGGCTCTATAACTCGTTACATAGTAGTAATCCAGGTGTCGTGGTCCCTCCGCCACCAGAGAAACAGGCTGTGGGCCGTTTTGATACCAATTTTGTTGAATCTCGAAGATCAGCGCTTGAAAAGATGCTGAACAAAACGGCTGCGCATCCTATACTCCAGCATGATGGTGACCTAAAAATATTCTTAGAGAGCGAAGCATTCAATGTGGATGTCAAACAACGCGAGCACAAGGAACCCGGTCTGGGCGAGAGTAAAGGAATGCTCAGCTCCCTCGGTCTGGGTAGTAATACGAGCGGCAAGTTCATCGAGCACGACGACTGGTTCCATGATCGCAAAATATACCTAGACGCACTTGAAAACCAACTAAAAGCTCTCCTAAAATCAATTGATTCTGTTGTCTCCCAACGAAAAGCACTCGCCGAAGCCGCTGACGAGTTTTCTGCATCATTACACGCCCTTTCCGCCGTAGAGCTTTCAGTCTCACTGTCCACGCCCCTGGAAAGCTTATCGGACCTTCAACTCCGCATTCGTGAGCTTTACGAACGACAAGCGCAACAAGATGTCCTTACCTTGGGCATCACAGTTGACGAATACATTCGCTTAATTGGCTCTATCAAGACCGCTTTTGCCCAACGTCAGAAGTCCTTCCACTCATGGCACAGCGCAGAGGCTGAACTCCAGAAGCGGAGAGCTACGCAAGAAAAGATACTTCGGTCTGGGAAAACACAGCAGGATCGATTGAACCAATTGCAGGCTGACGTGAGTGATGGTGAAAGGCGGAGTCACCAAGCGAGATTGCTCTTTGAGGATATGGGAAGGCTAATGAGGGCTGAGTTGGAGCGATTCGAGAGAGAGAAAGTCGAAGACTTTAAGAGTGGCGTGGAGACATTTTTGGAGGGGGCTATTGAAGCGCAGAAGGAGGCATGTTACCCATTGCCTTTGATGGTCTTATTGGAATGGGTATGCTAACAAACGTGCCATCAGTTGATCGAATTATGGGAGACTTTTCTAATGCAACTTGACGCCGACGAAGACGGTGAGCCATTCTTCAAGCCCCCTGTCATATCACCAGCACCTATACGCCAGCGTGATGAACAGCAGTCCAGCGACGAGCAGCACCCTGGTGAGAGTTTACCAGAGGGAATAGAAGGCGAGACTGAGCAAGCGGCTGCGGCTACTGCAACGATAGAGCAGGAGCAATAGTTGGATGCTCTTGTACCTGTATATGTAAATACCAAATTCTCATGCACGTATGGTATGGCGTTCGACGCCAGCGATGGTCTGGGTGGTACTCGAAAATAGCTTAAGTACGAAGAGTTCATCAGGACAATCCATTTTTCAATTGGTCATTCGCGTTTTCACTATCTGTGCCGCGCTTGGGTATAAGCTTTTACATTTCAGAAATTGACAGAGTAGAAGTTGGCTTTCGACATTGCATTATGTCGCCGATATCTACCTTATGATTCACAAGACACCCCAAAAACGCCAGAGCACTACCGCATAGGCAGGCAAGTATCCCCTTTAGCAGTACAAGCCCCTACCACATCCTTCAAAAACCATCTAGGCCCAAAAGAAAAGTTGCTAAGTCGCTTGCTCACTCGCTTGCTCATGCAGCAACAACCCTCCCACTCTCCACAATAATAGTCCTGTCCAACTGTTTCTCCGTCTCCCCATACTCGATCCTCTTCCACGTAACAATCCTCGCCTCATTCATATCGAATTCAAATACCCTCACCCGTCTATGATACCCGTCATAACCGCCGTAACCACCAAAGCCACTGCCACCCGCATAACACATCCACAGCTCTGGCTTTCCATCTGGTGTTTTCGATAAGGAGCAATAGTCGTTAGCGTGGTCGTGCCCGCAACTAACGGCCAGCACGCCCTCTTCGACGAGGGCGTCTTTGAAACCGCTGTTGAAGCCTGGGGCGGTGGGGGTTTCGGGGTTTTTGCCGGTTGAGGGAACGATGTCTTCTGTGTTTCGGTATTCGGGGAGGGGGATATGAATGAAGGCCATGTCCATGTGGTGGTGGGTGTAAGCTGTGTGTGAAGGACTACTCTTCAGGTCACGGCTTGTGCTCTTGAACCATTCGATTTGGTTCTTCTTAAGCCAGTCGTAGCCGCGGAATTGGCGCTCGTCGGGGGAGTAGCCGTGGGTGTCAAGTAGATAGAGTGTGAGAGCGGAATGGGAGGAGCCGCCTCGTGCGAGGACCTCGATGTAGTAATTGCCTACGCCGTCGATAGTTGTTGGTCCGAATTCAGAAAGGGAGTAGGGAAGTGAGTGCGTTAGTTGCATGAGTGCTTCTCGGGAGAGAGAACCTTCGTCATCATGATTGCCGAAAATGGCTGCGTAGGGTATCTTGCGTTGGATGAAGAGATGGGCAAATTTGAAAATTGCGGATTGAGCGTCTGGGGCTGTTTCACCGTTGACTTGGTCGCCGGATAGAACGACTAGATCAGGTTTCTCGCTCTCGAGGACGGAGGATATGAAGGCAAGGGTACGGGCGTCGGCGTCACATCCACCACCATCGTGGAGAGGAGGCTCTGGGTCACGGCAAATGCCAGGACCAGTAGCGAGGTGCAAATCTGAGACTTGTAGGATTTTGAATTTGCCGTCTTTATTAACGTGTAGCGCAGGCTTCTGAACAGCGACTGGTGGACCACGGCGCACGGTAAGGTATGCTTCTTGATTCTCAGGACCAGAGTTGGGAAGGATGAGCGCTTTCTTGGTAAGCTCCCATCCTGGGCGAGCTTCGACTGCGTCCCTGCCGAAGAGCACGTCCACCGCTGTTATGGCATTTATATTATCCGACTCTCGGTGTTTAGAGGTGCGCTTTAGCCAAATGCCTCCTGGTCGAGATTCCCACCGTTCGGCACCTTGATTCTTCTCTGATGTAACAGGGTCCAGTTCCCCAATTCGAATGTCAAGAATGACCTTGTCCTTTTCCGTCAATTCTGACTCTCTTTTGCGCTCGATGTGGATGAAGGCGTGAGAGAGCCAGCCGCGTGAGAGGTAGAGATCTTTTTCGACCCGGTGCCATTTAGAAGCATCGAGCTTGCAGCTCGAGAGTATGTTTAAGGTCGAGCATGTTGCTACTGTTATGTCGGTAATGACGAGGCCAGGATGATGGGCGGGCAGTGCATTATGGATCGCTTCGGGGAGAACGTTGAACCTATTGTCCAGGAGAAACACTATAAGGAAGATGATAAGTGTGAGACTGCCTAGTTGAATAGTGGTTCGGACGATTCTTCTTGTCATATTTGTAAGGGGAAGACCGGCGCTTGAGATTTCTTCGCTGTCTGGCCTACTCTATGCTCGAGCTTCATGAGAACACGATGGTGGGATAGCATCAGGCAGATCAATTCCATCGGACTTTTTGAATCATTAAGCATTACACATATGCGAATCGCGGTGGGAGCGAAGCCCAACCTCTACAGATTGGAATGGGCGAAAAGGCACACGAGACTTGGAGCAAGGTCAAGCTGTGTTAGGGCTAGTCTAGGCCATATTGGGAAATGGTGGAATATATGTTCATTGGCTCGCATGATTACTGCAATGCTTACCTAAGGTATGCAATAGAGTATCAAATAGTGGTCCGGGGCCCGCAACTCTTGGCGTAGAAGGGTTCACTCCCCAACCGTAGAAGTAAACACCGAACTAGGTCTCTCACCCTTATATCTTGTCTCCGAGGGGACTGGTTCTAGGGGTCTTTCGTACCATCTAGGCATCAGCCCCAAAGGGTTGTACGGTTGGGGGGTTGATCCTTCCACCAAAGTAGAGATTTGCGGGCTCCCGGACCACTACTTAAAGACCCATCGTGGGGGTTTTGTGCACGATTATACTATATAAATACTTCTATGATCGACTTATCGCGATGTGTAGCGTCAAATAAGGGTATCTAGGCGAATAGCTAGCTATGAAGCAGACCCAACCCCCAAACTCCCAACGGTACGAACTTGCGCCAGGCACAAAGCATCGTACAACCTGGCTTGGCAAGCCGGCAATCGCTCACATGTCAGTACTGGAGAAATATACAAAACGCTCACAATATCTAGTTCGCCCTATTCGACACATTTATATCATCTGCAGACTTAGTCGATCAAACACAGGTTGCGAAATCTTTTTGTCGCGCTTTACTGCCGGTCTCGTAGGTCTTCCTTGCTAGCAATTTGTAGTCCTGTAGAGCCTTCATGCGGTGTATCGAGGAGCGGGATCTGGTCAATGCTGCCTTCGCTTCGCTTATGATTGCTGCTTGACTCATCCATGCTTTTCGTCTGCGGCGTTGCTAAGCCCTCTGGAGGTTTTGGTGTCATCAGGGGACTGCTAAAGACCTCCGGGCTGGCTTGCCACTTTGCAACATCCTTCTTCATCTGCTCCAATTCTTTCTGGAATCGATTTCCAAATATGTCAATGTAATATGTAGCGCCGTTGTAAATGCTCCATGAGAAAAGCGCCCCCAAGAAAGTAGCGCTAGGCCATCGGTACCAGAACCAGATTGGGCAGGGCAACATACTCCCAAGAGCATAGATATATTGAGTAAGCATGAACGCGGGCTCCTGAAGCTGTGCAGGGAGTCCAAGGATCAATTTACCAATCCAACTTTTGGCATAAGATTTACGTAACCAGGTGAAGCTAGTTGGTCGCCCTGCAGCAATCTTCTCTCGGCGCCTGACAGTGATGAAGAAGTGATAGGATAACTGCCAGACGGCATAGGGAACCGATGACCAAGTCACCATTCCCAATAAGGAATATCTAAGATTGCTCTCTGGAGAACTGTACTTGATGGCAAATACGCCTGGAAACCGTACTTGTTGCATTTCTGGGGGTGTGAGATGTACAAGGCAATGCAAAGTCACTGGCGGCATGATGTGGATGAACAGGCTGTCAGCCTCAGTTAGCGAAGTCATTGAATGGCCACTGAAAACTCACCTGGTAACCTTGTCCAAGGAGTGGAATACCAACGAATTCCGCCACATTGCAATAGCGACGGCATTATTGCCGTATGCCAAACAGTAGGTACTTATGAATAGCCGTTTCGATTGGGGTGCGACCCAGATCGTCAGTATTAAGAGGAAGTTCACGAAATAGCACATGTCTGCGAGGAAGTAATGATAGCCCCTTTTCTGATATGTGTAATATCGGATTGGCATGAAATAGAGGAACTGCAGCGTGAACCAATAGTAGAAATATTCTGGGTGGGCACCGATCAGGTAACCACTGATGAAGATATTTAGGACTCCTGCGATGAACGAGAGCTTCTCGCGAGCTGTCACAATCTTCGCATCGTTCCACTTGGAGCCGAGACGGTCCACAGATTGTCTCATCCGCTTCCGATACTTATCGAGTTGTTCGTCCGGCGGAGGTAGACGCCTTCGCCATTCTTCAACGACCTTATCCCTTGCCAGAGAGGTTGAGGACTTGATCTTCTCCTGCTGCCGTCGGACCCTCTCTTTCTGTGCTGTTAGTGTCAATTGCCATTTCTCGAGTCGAGTCGGCAGTGCGAGGTTATCAAGGAGGTCAAAAAGGGTGAGAGTCTCTGGAGGGGTTTCCCACTCCTCCTGATAGGCGCTGAAGTCTGACATTGAGCCACTTCGTGACAGCAGATTAGGGCTGGGCAAAGGGGACGAGCCTTGGGGCGTTTTAGCGACGAGGGGCGGCGAGCCCCCGTTTGCTGAGGATGCAGATGAGCCATGAGTGGGAATTTTGGTGACTTCGGGGGAAAGGTTTTCGTGGGAAGGAAGGGGCTCTGGAGCCAGTTTTGTCAGATCAGACATGTTACGATCTTGATCACGAAAAGAAGCAAGGGCTCCTGTGAGCGAGGTAGGTTGGGCCCCGAACGTACGAGGATGACTAGGACGTGAGGTTATCATGTCAGCAAAGAAGCGTCGGGCGTGACTGACAGCTGCTTCTAGTGTACATGGAAATATGAGTTGGAAAACGAAGGGGGAAAAAATGGCAGGTCGAAATCATTATACTTACAGGCAGAAAGTGGCTTTTTTATAATGACTATGTCATGTGCGGAGGGGTCACAAAGGACCTCTATTCGCAGCTGCACCCCATATCTCGCATGGCTGTTGCAATAGGTGAGTTGCGGGTATGAAAGGAATGAGCTGTGTTGCTGTGAGGCTGCATTGCAAACACGGTCATCAGTGAAGGCCAATCATTGGACGAGGACTAAGGGGAAGCCTGGTTACCTTAGGGCACGAGATCTGATTAGCTCCGATATGGAGCTCGGTACTTTTGCCGCCACCACCGCTTATCGTCCTGCACCATTATCTCAGCCCTATCACGTCGCGTCTTCATCGCGAGTCAACTTCATCGACTGTCGTTTTCTTGTATAGGCTAGCACTACGAGTATGCTATGGGCCTCTAAGTTCACAATACTCACGTCCAAATAGTCCTCGTTTACCTGAACCTCAAAATGGGGAAACTCGTTCGTCTCGAGCTCTTCAATTTCAAATCCTACAAGGGCCACCATAGCCTACTGCTGGGAGATTCCTATTTCACCTCAATCATCGGGCCCAATGGCTCCGGCAAATCTAATTCGTAATGTTTCCTGAAATTCTTACCGCGAAAGTGTACTGACTGTCCCTTCAGCATGGACGCGATCTCCTTCGTCCTTGGAATTAAGTCCTCCCACTTGCGCTCGGTACATCTTCGAGACCTCGTCTTCCGCGGTCGAGTACTCCGGACCTCGAAAATCAACGGAGACGGCTCAGCGACCATAAATGGTGTGAATGGCCACTTAAACGGTGATGCGGGCTCAGACGTTGAAGATGGCCGCAATGGTACTCAAGAGCGCAATGATCCCAAAAGTGCTTGGGTAATGGCTGTCTACGAAGACGACGCGGGTGACGAACAATACTGGAAACGAACAATTACAAATCAAGGCGTAAGCGAGTACCGCATCAATGATCGCGTAGTCACCGCGCAGCAATACAATGAAGCTCTGGAATCCGAGAACATCCTTATCAAAGCGCGCAATTTCCTAGTGTTCCAAGGCGATGTTGAAGCGATCGCATCTCAATCTCCACGAGACCTTACACGCCTGATAGAACAAATCTCGGGTAGTCTCGAATATAAAGCGGAGTACGAGAGGCTCAAAGAGGCCCAAGAAGAGGCACTGGAGAATCAAAATTTCAGTCTGCACCGGCGAAGAGGGATCAATTCCGAGATCAAGCAGTATACCGATCAGAAGAACGAAGCCGATAACTACGCCAGAAAAGCCCTCGAACGAGACCAAGCTATTGTTACCCACATTCTCTGGAAACTATACCATTTTCAACGAGTCATCGAGGAATCGGGTGCGGAGATACAAAAACATCAGGAGGAGCTCAAAGAGCAACGTCGTGGCATTGAGAAATATGATAAGGCGCTAGAAGATGCCAAGAAGGATTATGCGAAAGTGGGCCGAGATGTATCAAAATTAGAAAAGAGCATTAAACAGAAGAACAGAGATATTGAGGCAAAGGAGAATGGGCTTGTGCCTATCGGAGAGAAAATCGACATTACGAGCAAAAACCTTCATAATACGAAGAGCAGGATTGCAGAAATCTCTAAAAAGCGCGATGATCATTCTAATAAGTTAAAACAATTCACGAAAGATCTAAAAGTGGTCGAGAAAGCCCAAGCGCAGTGGGAGAGTGATTTTAGAAAGCTAGCGGAGCAAGAAGGTCGTGAATTGAGTGAAGCAGACTTGCAGAGATACAAGAAGTTGAAAGATGAGGTCAATAAGCGGACTTCCGCGGAGCAGCTCAAGGTAGATAGCCTTTCGCGAAAGCAAAAGACTGACGAGGAAACCGTCAAGATTCTCAAAAGCTCTGTGGATACCGCTGAATGGCAAATTCAAAAGCTGAACGATGAGCTCAAAGATATTGGGGAGCGCAGAGATACGGTGAACAGCCAGATCAAGGAGACCACCAAAGAAATCAACAGCAAGAAAAAGACCTTCAATGAGTACACCTCTGAAAGACTTCGTATTGCACAGCTGAGGACTGAGAAGGACGAGAAGCTTCAAGAGGTGCTCAACAAGCTGATAGAAGCCGATGACGGGAGGAAGCAGAATCAGAAGGATGTCCGGCTCAAAGCCCTTGCTACAGATTTGAAACGCAATTTTCCTGGCGTGAAAGGCAGAGTTAGCGAGCTTTGTAAACCTGTTGAGAAGCGTTTTCAAACCGCAGTCAGCACAGTGCTGGGCCGCAACTTCGACTCAATTGTTGTGGAAAATGAGAAGACCGCAATTGAATGCATCCAGTATCTGAAGGAACAGCGGCGTGGCCAGGCAACCTTCCTCCCCCTGGACACAATTCAATTTACCACCCTGAACTCCAATATTAAAGGTCAACATCGTGGATGCCGAACCGCCCTTGACACGATCAACTACGAGAGAAGCTTGGAACGGGCGTTTTCGTACGTATGTGGCAATGCTGTAATTTGTGACGACCTTGCCATAGCCAAAGCCATCTGCTGGGATAAGCACAACGATGTTAAAGCGGTTACACTCGATGGTTCAATAATACACAAAGGTGGGAATATGACTGGTGGCCAGGAGGGCAAGTCAGACTCGCGACGATGGGAGGATTCGGAAGTAGAAAATCTCGAAAAGCTCAAAGACAAGCTCATCGCAGAATTAGAGTCACTTCCCAAAACTCAACATGGTGTATCTGAAGAGGAATCTCTTCAGGGGGAGCTGACCGGGCTCGAGCAGAAGCTAAGCTACCTCAAAGAAGAAGCAAAAGCGCTCGAACGTAACCAGAGCAGTAAACAGAAAGAATTATCCCACACACAGAAAGAGCTAGCCACATCCAAGCCAAAGTATGAAGGAAGACTTCGCGAGCTGCGAGACCTAGAAGATAATTTGAAAGAACACGAAGATGTGGTAAGCCAGATACAGGATGAAGTATTTGCTGATTTCTGTCGACGACTGGGATACAATAATATCCGAGCGTACGAAGCCCAACAGGGCTCACTGCAACAAGAAGCTGCTCAGAAGAAGCTGGACTTCAGTACCCAGAAGAGCCGCCTTGAGAGTCGCATCAACCTTGAGCAACACGAATTACAGGATATCAAAAGCCGCATCACCAACTTAGAAAATCATGCACAGCAGAACGAGGCTCTCATTAAGGAATTACAGGCCGAGCAAGAGTCGTTGCAGAATGAGCTAGACACACTCATGGTCGAGCTTGATCAATTGACTGAGCGATCAGATCAATTCAAGACCATGCACAATGAGAAAGCAGATAAGGTAGCAGAGCAACGCCGTGAAGTGCAGAAGAGGAGTAAGAATGTTGAGGCTACGCTTAAAGCAATATCGGGTTTAGAAGCCGATAGACAGCTCAATGCTTCCAGTAGATATACACTGCTTAGGCGCTGTAAACTCGAAGATATTAACATACCCTTGGAAGAAGACTCAAGACGCTTTGACCAGCTACCCCTTGACGACATCCTACAAACTGATCCCGATGCCATGGACGTTGACGAAGACCAAGAGGCGAGCACTCTACGGCCCTCCAAAGTTCAAGACTATGGAATTCAGATTGATTTTGACGACCTTGACGAGGACCTGAGAGAGGTGAGTCGCTCCGCCTTCCTTGTTTTGCATTATTTTTCAAAACACTGAAATTTGGCTCAGAGCAACGACGATAAAATAGACGCTGAATTGCAGGAAAACGTCAAATCGCTGAACAGCGAGCTTGAGAGCATGGCTCCTAACATGCGCGCGGTCGAACGCCTTGGGGTTGTGCAAGACCGACTTAAGACTACAGACAGAGATTTTGAAGATGCGCGAAGGCGTGCGAAAAGAGCGAAAGACGACTTCCAAAAGATCAAAGAAAAGCGTTTCGAGCTCTTTAGCAAAGCTTTCTCCCATATCTCTGAGCAAATTGGTCCTATCTACAAAGACCTGACGAGGGACGCATCATTACCCATGGGCGGTCAAGCGTACGTGAACCAAATGGAGCTTAATGTTACGTTGACTGATTGGCGATAGCTATTTGGATATGGAAGATGGTGATGAGCCTTACCTGGACGGCATCAAATATCACGCTATGCCGCCCCTAAAGCGGTTCCGAGACATGGAGCACCTCTCTGGTGGAGAGAAGACTATGGCAGCGCTTGCACTTCTCTTCGCCGTTCACAGCTATCAACCTTCTCCATTTTTCGTGCTAGATGAAGTCGATGCCGCTCTCGACAACGCCAACGTTGCAAAAATTGCAAATTACATTAGGGACCATGCCGGTCCAGGCATGCAGTTCATCGTGATCAGCTTGAAGACGGGACTGTTCCATAACAGCGAAGCACTTGTGGGAATCTATAGGGATCAAGGGGCGAACTCGAGCAAGGCGTTAACACTGGATGTAAGTGTTGTCCTCTGCAATTATCTTTCTAAGCTAAATCCTTCCTTCGCAGTTACGCAAGTATCAATAAAGATGCATAGGCGGGAATTGTTTTACTTTCTCAGACACGACATTAAATGTACGTACGGCTGAGAGACTACTATCGGAAGTTTTCATGTAATTTTACTTTTTAGCTATGGTGTACATTCTCTTCTTTCACATGCTCGTGGAATTTGGCTTGGCTAAACTCCAAAATTAAGCTTTCAATTTGCGCAAACACCGCCAGCAATGTCCAGCACCTTGCACAACCTGCCAAGACTTTCCCTGCAATATGCTATACGCTTTGAAGCAGGTTAGTTTTATCGACTGTCAGAATATGTTGACAGAACAATAATGTAGATATGCATATTGGAGTTCTAATGTCGTTCGGAACCTCCTACCTCCTTTTCCGCTTGCCATCGATGTGGGTGGATATTCAAATGAGCACTCTCCTCTACGAGCTCAAACTCTCTCAAACGTGAGTATTATAGACCTGAGTCACAGTCTAGCGTGTCCACCAAAGTCGTCGGCATGTGAAAATTGTGTCAATTGACTTCTTGTTCCGAGGTACCTGAAAGTGAAACTTGCTCACAGAGCACACGATACTTTTAATTTTTCTAAAATGCATGTGAATTCTCTCCCTATATGCTATGCTCTGTTCCCCCCTCTGTTACATCACCCACCATCACTCAGTTTACAGTTGTGCTACACTTGGCTACAGAAGGCTCCTGTTATCAAATTCTTCCATATACAGAAACATCCACGCAGTACTTCCTCTCAAATATATACAATTCCATCAACAACATGTCGTACGCTGCACAATCCCAGTCTGACTTCGTTGACATCCCCATGAATAAGGGGTGCAAAGTCGGATTCGGTATGTTCAAGAATATCATGAAGGGACGATACCATGGAGAGATGCAGCTAGCATACGAGCAATACATTGGAGACTGCAAAGATTATGGCACAGCCCACAGATGCTTCAGGTATACGATCCTTAATGGGGTTGCGTTGAAACTTCAGTATCCTTCTCCAAGTGGTCCTGCACTTGCCGCTCCGATCATGCATCCTGGCCTACAAAACGCCAACGGCCAAATGCAGGCCTCAAGAAATCCAACTCCATACACATCGCAGTTCAACCAGCCCGTGTCCAATTTCCTAGGACCAATTGACCACTCGGAGGTGCAGAACATACGCTATCCATCGGCAAGAACAGCTCAGAAGTCCGCTCCCCAATCACGCCAATTGAATCCTCGTGCTGTAGATTTCAAGGTCAGCTCTACTGTCAACAACCTTAGTAAATCAGCTCCTCCCTCGGGCTGGCCTACGGCAAGAACAGCATCAGTCCGACCCCCTGGTCTACCGGAAATTCCACAACCTCAGTCTGTCCCTTCTAACGTCCACCGAGGCTTCTCTACGCCGGATGCACTATCCAATGCCCGTGAACGCTATGTTCATCCGGATATCATTCCATCAGCTCCTACCTTGGCCTTGCCTAAAGCAAACACAGCACCAGCCCAACCCTCTGGGCTACCGGAAACTCAACAACCTCAACTTGCACCCTCCCGAACATTCATTTCAGCAAACTCACCACTACCCCCTTATTCCTTGCCGATCCCTCCAAAGCCTCAAATCGTGCCTCGTGACCCCCATCGAGGAGTTCTGAAATTGAACACTTGCTTAGGACTGTTTGATTTCAATACTACTCGAGACTCGTTGATCAGCCCATCACCGCTCGATCTCGACGCCAATTCCTCATCAGCACCTAATTACCCACACCCGCCCCCTCCACAATCGAGCCGTCGAAGCTCGAAGCATTCTTCCGACGCTCCAAGCCACTCCAGCTCTGATGAATCCCAGTCACCAGGTTGGCGTTTCGATCACGGCATTCGTTTACCTGTGCCGGTGGAAACCGTCTCTAAGTCTCCATCTCCCGGCCGCACCATCAAGAGCAATGTTCCAGAGGCAAACACCACTAACAAGACCTCGCAAGGTCCTCAGAATGGAGAAGCCGACACAGCTCCACGGGATCCCTCCTCGGAGCTTCCATTTAATAAAGATGAAACACCAAACCGCACCGAATTGTTCAACGAATGGTGGAGATCAGCACGGCCTAACTCACGTCTTCACTTCTTGCGCCATTTTGGCTACGTAAGCACGGAATGTCAATGCGAATATAATTCGAGACACCCCCAGGGACGGGCCAACACCGTCTCGAACCGCACCAACCCTCCAGCGGTAGGCAATGGAATGAATCCATCACCCAAAATGGCCGAAGTTGCTGCGACCCCAACATTAGATTGGCTTGCCGCTGGTATAGCTCTTCGTACCTCACCACGCCCTCAGCTCCCCAACGGCGAAGAAGGAAACGAGGCCGGCGAGAGCTCTAGCTCTGGTCCCCAGCCTCCTGTAGAGGTGCAGCCAGAAGCACAATCCTCGGGCGAAACAAAGGAGGTGGATCAGGATCTACTGCAACGACTGGATGGTTATTCTCTTACCCTCACTGGCCTCGTTGACGAAGTTCTCGGGACAATGATCAATTTGGAGGCAAAATTAGACCGAGGAAAACCATTCCAACCCGATCACAATGAACAGTAGCGGAGGTTTGAGCTGAAAGAGAAGTCATGTTTTGCCCTTTTTGGAAGTCTCGACCCCCAGATATCCCCGTTGAATGCAGTCGGCACCGCTGCGAACCCCTCATACTTTCACACTCATCATTGGATTGTAACACGACGTTAAGATTTGGACAAGCTTGGACAGTAGATGAATCGAAGGATGCGACGTTTGGAAATTTGTATGCATTGCGCTGGAGAATAGGGAATGATGGAGTTTTGCGGAAGTGAATGGTTCAAATGGTGCGACGTCTGGAATTTGGAGTGTATTGCATTGGAATCACCGTTGGATGCTAGGATTTTTCGGCAGTCTTGTACGGTATAACCCTTGGAAATTTGAAGTACAGACGCATGTTATATAAATAGACTGTTTGTAGAGTAGATGAATCAAATTGTTTAAATCCATGTCGCCATTCTTTGTTTTTTCGAATGCAAATTTCCTGCCAAGAGAAATAAAAAATATGATGCAAGTCACGAGGACACGGAAGGAACAACCTTAAGTACGCTTACATCTGATATAGTATACATCCCAGAATGCCTTGTAATGCTAGAGATGCGGGCTTTGATTCCTTAAGATGGTACAAGTGATACTCGCTAAGAGCCCTTAGGCGATTCTCGCAGTCGATGAGTGTTGTCGGAACACATCTGCGACCCCAAAATGAGCTGGCGAAAAGTATGTATGTTCTTGGATACACATACTTCAGAGGATGCTGAGACTAGCAAGCAGTCCATACAACGGACATTTACCCTGTTCACAATAAATTTCTCGCCTGATGGGATATCGTTCCTCTGGAGCCTACGCGCCGTCTGCAAACCGAACTATGATAGCGGGAATCTGAGGAGGATGGTGGTATTCAGCCGAGCTTGATTTTGACTAGTCTGTCCAATGCTTTTCCATCATCTCGAGCGAAGGCTGGGTCTCTATCCAATTTCCATACCCGATTATTGCCCTTTATGTGGAGATAATTGAACCCTTCGCCAGTAAATGCGCGCCTGACACCTATGAATCCTCTCCAGAGCCAGTACCCCATTATTCTGAATGGCAATGTCATGATGTTGGTTTTCGCAAAGGCACGCAATCGCTCCTCGCGAAGCTTTATTGCTCTGATTTCGGCCTCTATTCTGCGCTCCTTATCATTATCAAAGATGGTCGTCGAAAGCGTCACATCGGTACTAGGTACGGTGGTGATCCTAGGTCCGGTGAAGGGTAAGAGCGGAATTCTTTCTATTTGCAGCAATAGAATTCGAGAATTCGATTTGGTCGCTGAGGGGAGGGAGCTAATTTTCTGAACGATATTATGTGGCTAGCAGCATAGTTAGATCGAGGGCACCAGATATATCATGGGATGGAGACTCTACTTTCAGAAGCATCCAGAAACCGAGGCAAGCAATGAAGAAGCTGCCAACCGATATGAATACTGGGACGTAACCTGGCACAGCTTGTAGATCCGCATGGTTCTGGCTGGTATAGTTGAGGATTGCGGCCCCAAGGAAGAATATTCCAGTCGTGTAACAAGCAGTGGTGTAGTGTATGTATGAGGATGCTCGGTATAGAGTTGTTGGTGCAGACCGCGTTGCTAGCTGTTCTGTCAATGGCTCATAAGTGGCTGGTTTTCGAGAAGCTTGGGACACCGATTCTATTGTTTTCGAGATTGGTTTGGAAGACTTCTGCGCAGGCACAATCTTCCTTGACTTGGGAACGAGGCTGCGGTTGCTCGTGGAGAACCTGCATCTAGAGCAACAATTGAGCAAGGGGGACCGCTTTAGCAGGCCACACTTCAATGGCGGTGAGGCCAGAGAGCGTTGAAAGCTTGTGGCTTGCCACAGTTGTAATCGAAGCATGATGTGACGAGAAAGAAACAATTTGCGGAGTTCAGGTTCGAATGAACCTCCATGCTACGAGCTACCAAAAATCCAACAGGGGTCGGCGGAGTCGGCGGATTTAGCGCCGCTTAGGCCGATGCTCCGTCCCCAAACCTCAACATGAGCTTGAGCTTGTTCAATACTCCGTAAGCTGATTTGGCTTACCAACTACCCACAAATGAAAGCCACCATCGTCAATTAACACCGGAAAGCGATTCAATCAGGCAGCCAATGCCAATGGCTTCGTTTTGCAAAGCAACAAGAGAAGTTTGCAAGCTCACGACTCAGTCCGTACGCGGAAATGCGTCTTCAAGAGGTTCGCATAATCCCCGGAATGTTTTTGCCTCTACTTTTTACAGTCTCGAAGATGCTGATTTGAGGGCTAGGTTTCCGGAGCTGCTCAAGAGCGTTGGCAGCACAGAATTTCACAATGCCTGCAATGTCGCCGACGATGACCGAGGGGAATATCGCCAGCTGGAAGGTTAAAGAAGGTACGGAAAATTCTGAGCGTCGAGGACAGCGTTATAGCAATCCTAATTCTTTCCTCGCAGGCGACTCTTTCTCTACTGGCGATGTCCTACTCGAGATAGAAACGGACAAGGCACAAATGGACGTCGAAGCACAGGATGACGGGAAAATGGCAAAAATAATAGTTGGTCAGCCCAAGGAGAATTCAGAACACAAATCTAATAACTCTCGTACGACAGCAACAAGATGGTGCCAAGGGCGTCAAAGTGGGTACTCGGATAGCTGTTATTGCTGAGACAGACGACGACCTGAGCAGCCTCGAAATACCCGCTAAAGAATCGGCCTCAGTATCCTCACCTCAAGAGGAAACAGCGTCCGGTATCGATACATCCCGGTCATCGGAGTCGCAAGCCAAAGCGCCACCGTCCTCGAAAGGCGAAGAGACGCCTCCGGCCAGCTCCTCAGAAGCTTCCTCATCACCACCTCCAGGGAAACCCCAAAAGCAGAAATACCCTCTCTACCCATCCATAGTCCAACTTTTCCACGAGAAAGGCATCTCCGCCTCCGAAGCGGATAAGATACCCGCCAGCGGTCCAAAAGGCCGATTACTAAAAGGAGACGTCCTCGCGTACTTGGGCACGATATCCTCCTCATACCCCTCAGAACAATCCGCACGCATCACCAAACTCGGACACCTCGACCTAAGCAACGCAAAACCCGCCCCTCCGAAAGAAGCCCCTCCGCCTCCCGCCTCCAAAGCTCAACCAGCAGCAGCACCAGAACCCGAGATAACCGAGACCGAAATCGCAGTTCCCATATCCCTATCCTCAGTCCTCTCAGTCCAGAAACGCATACAAACGACACTAGGTGTCACACTCCCTCTATCAACCTTCATCGCCCGCGCCACAGAACTCGCCAATGATGATCTACCACACTCAAACAAACCTCCTACAGCCGATGAGCTATTCAACGATGTACTTGGCTTGAATAAAGTAAGTACAAAGGCATCAAGAGGCCATTTTATACCACAAATCACTGCGTTACCGAGTACGCCACTTTCTACGAAACCGGGTCCGCGACGCGAACCGGACGTATATGATATTTTAACAGGGATTGCTTCTGCAAAGAAAGGCATTCCAATGCCACCACCGGGGATAATGGCCGGTTCGGGTCCGGGCGAGGCAACGAATGTCTTTAGTGTGAGTGCGGCAAAGGGAGAGGAGAAGCGGGCGAGGGTATTCTTAGAAAGGGTCAAAACTATTTTGCAAGTTGAGCCTGGGAGGCTGATATTATAGACCCAAAATCGCAATTTTAGATTTCATTTTTTGTCCCGTATGAGGACCACTCCATACTTATCTGCTCAAAGCTACTCATAGCTATGGCAAATCCTTATCCCAAGCAAGCCCAGTCCAGCGCCATGCGATGGGTACCTAGCCACCCACTGGGAAAGCTCCTATGCACATGCAACCCGCCCCTGTAAATCATTCCATATTCCAGCAAGAGCCCCGCTCAATGATATGTCACGCCAATGCACACAAATCAACATCCTCATTCCTCCTTCACCTAATTACACTCCACCTCTCCAGCTTCGCCCCAGCCCCCTCTCCCCCAACTCCATCCCTCTCCCTCTTCCCAAAGCACTTCCAAAACCTCAGTGTTTCATCCCCAGCTCCTGTAACTACAGTCTGCCCATCCGGACTCATTGCCAAATAGAGCACACGGTATGTATGACCTGTTAGACTGGCTACCTGTGTCATGCTGGGATACTTCCAAACAACGATTTGGTTCTGGCTGTAACCGTGCGTGGACACTAGCTCGTTGCTGTTCTTCGACCAAGCGAGGTTGCAAACTTGAGACCCGGTATCAAGCTCCTGTATGCACTGGCCAGTAGAGGTATTCCAAAATTTTATGCGCCGATCTGCCGTCCCACCACCGGAGGCAAGCAGATTGTGCTGATGTGGCGACCAGGCAATTGCTTTGACGGCAGCCGTATGCTCGCTGAACTTGTAAAGAGGAGTTTCGGATAGTTTGTCCCAGACCATCAATTTGTTATCGTTTCCACCAGAGGCGAGCTGTCCATCCTCAGTGTTCCACCGTAGGCCACAAACTTCTTGCTTATGGCCAACGAGCTTTCGCAGGTATTGGTCTGCTTGCCGTACGTCTCGATGGTATATCAAACGGTCGCGAGACCCAGATGTCAAGATATGATCATTCCACGCCAAAGCGCCCACTCGGGCAGTGTGACCAGTCATCGTTCTCAGCCTGCGCTGCTTCTCCGCATCCCAGATTTGAACGAGGCCTTTGTTGGTTCCGATGGAGACGTGGGTACCACGTTGTATCCAGGAAACAGAGGTAACAATATCGTCTTGGAGATCACAGAGTTTCGTTACCCGCCCAGACGCCGAATTCCACATGTAGACACATGATCCAAGGCCTACACCTAGTATATTGCTGCCTCCCCAGTCGACTAGGTTGAGGTAGAAATCGTCTGCTAGATCTGGCGCATCAAGAACCTTAAATGGAACCTTACTGACAGCTCGAGGGGCTTTCTTCGGGCTGAGAAGAAGGCGTTGGCTATCGAAACGAACAGGCGATAGGCTGTACAAATCTGAGCGTGCGTTTAGGCTTGGACCATGCCGGCTTTGAGGCGTCCTTGATGGAGTTGGATGCCCCGAGATGTTTGTATGATGTCGTGGAGACATGTATGTAAAGAGATTCTTGTGGGGTGTTGAGGGTGTGAGGCTAGTGGGGGGTAGAGAGGAGGATGATAAATTGCTCGGTGGAGTCCTTGACCTCGAGGGATCATTTATAGTGGTAGAGTGGACTGATTCGGGTGATAAGTTCGGTAGCGCTGGTTGCGGTATCGAGTTATCAAATAGCTCTGATCGTAAAAGTGTCGAAAAGGTGCGATTAGCTTCCTCAGCTGCGTAATGTCAGCTTAAGCGACGCCGGGGCTTGCCCATCAATATGCGTTTGTACGTACTCTTCTGAAAATGAAGCTCTCCGTGAGGAGTTCGCCTTTTGGTCTTTGAAGGCGTAGCTGGTGAGCCATCATCGTGGAGCAAACTGAAGCTTGCTTGAAGATCTTGACCTTCTCGGTTCGGTATGAATCTAGCCAACAGCTCGTGTCAGTTTTAGTCAAACAGGATTCAGAGGCGCAAAATTCAGTCTCGAAGAATCAGACTCAACATGAACATAGCATGCCTAGTACCACTCTTGCCATGTCTGAAGCCAAAACACCAAATCTATTGACTAACCTGTCACCATATACTCTCTGCCTCTTGCGACTCGGACTTGCATTTGGTGTCCGTTCTCTTACTCGTGCCGCATCCTCCATACCCTTGAGAGCTTTGCTCAAAGCTGCAGGATCCACGGGCTCAGATCCTGCTCTTTCAATGCCATCTGTAGTATGTCCCTTGACCAGACCCCGTTTACTCATTGCTATAGGAGGTGTTTCGGTGTCCGAGGGTGAGATAAAGGTTGCTGTATGTGAAGTTTCTACTGTTCTAGAGGTGATGGAGGATGTGATGTGTGATTCGATCGTAGTTTCTCGCATCGCTGCGATATGTAGGTTAGGTATGGTTAAGGGATTTTAGAGTAGAGAAGCGCCTGGAACGGTCCCTGTGTAACGTCTTTACCGGCAAACAGTGCTCTGGAAATTGGCCGCTGGATATCCTTTGCTGTGTAATTGCCTGCTCATATGGTCTAAATTCCTTCGGTTCGTGAGGTGTTCATCAACCTGAAGCAAAGGATAGCGCTTCCAGCAGAGCTCGAGTGCTCCAAAGAAACGTAGTAAGTGGTTGTGGGGTGTTACGACGTCGTGGGTGTGTTGTGAGGTAGGGCGAGTTTATCGCAGGGGGCAAAGTAATTCCGCACCCGGATTGCTAGGGTGGAATAGCTAGATGGTGAGAAATCTTGCGAAAGTAATGCAATTGCTGGATATGCTGTTAAGGTGTCATCTAGAAAGTGTCCACGCACTGTCACTTGCAACCAGTAACTTGTGAATTGATGCCTTAGGTTTCTTCAACACGTAACCAGGACTGCACGTAGCACACGCGGGTCTACACAGATCAAAACATTCAAGGGTCGTGCAGAGGCGGCTAGATCCCCAACTTTTAGGGGCCGGACTTGCTACCTTAATGCATGGAGGCCGTTGAATGCGTTTGAGCTTTCGTTTCACAACAACCAATGACTGGACATCCTGTCGCGCTCCAGAAAGTACTTTGGTCAGCGAAAGCAGCAGTGACGGCGACGTCAACAAAGCAAAAGCAAATTGTAGATAGACACTACAGATTTCATTCAACATTATCCTACGCGTTCGTCAAGTCTTTAGCTCATCCTCCCCGACCTGTAAACCTCCGCAATCCCCTGTTGGGTTTACCTATGAATTTGGCGTGTCGTTCCTATAGCGATACAAAATCCACAATGGACGTCTCCGCCAGAGCTGGACATGACATGCTCTCCTTCATCAATGCTTCGCCTACCCGTGAGAGAGGATCCTGGTACCCTTAAGTCATCGGGAGTCGCGCTTAACGGAAACAGCATTTCATGCTGTACATGCAGTTAAACAGAGGCTCGAGAAAGCAGGATTTCAGCATCTAGAGGTGACCGCACGATACAAAGCACGAGGAAAATGTCAGCTGAATGTTTGATTCAGGAGAAAAATCCATGGGCCAAGCAATGTGTACCTGGAGGCAAATATTTCCTCACACGTAATGCTACGACAATTCTAGCATTTGCAATTGGAAAGAAATGGAAGGTGTGTGTTTGTAAAAAGATGCCTTAAATTATGCGCGAGCTGATCTGACGCCTTGTTTAGCCTGGAAATCCGATAGCCATGATTGGTGCCCACACAGACTCTTGCACACTCCGTATCAAGCCTGTGAGCAAAAAAGAGAGTGATGGGTTCATCCAAGTCGGCGTTGAGACGTATGGCGGCGGTCTGTGGCATACATGTATGTTATCTGACACCGAGGGACTTTTGGAGACGTTTGCTTACAGGTTCGGCAGGGTTTGACCGAGATCTCAGCATAGCCGGTCGTGCAATGATAAAGCATGCGGATGGAAGATTTGTACAAAAGCTGATCAATATTGACAGGCCAAGTAGGTGCAAGGATCAAAATGTGCCCAAAGCCTAACGCTGACAACAAGACCAGTACTTCGGATACCTACCCTTGCCATTCATCTTGATCGTCAGGAGAAGTTTGAATTCAATAAAGAGACCCAATTGTTTCCGATAGCAGGCCTAGTCGCTGCAGAGCTTAATCGACAAGGCAAGACTAAAGAGCCAGTAGACACCGAGAGAGTGAACGGGGTGGAAGGGCACGGTGAATATGCCCCACTGAAAGCAACGAGCGAAAGACATCACCCTCATTTAGTGGAATTGATCGCCAAAGAAGCAAAAGCCAAGCCTTCAGAGGTTATAGACTTTGAACTGGTACTATATGATACACAGAAGGCATGCGTAGGAGGTCTGAATGAGGAGCTTGTGTTTTCTGCACGACTCGACAACCTCGGAATGACCTACTGTAGCACCATGGGCCTCATCAACTCCGTCAGCTCGTCCTCGGCACTGGAAAATGAAGAATCCATACGCCTGATATCACTCTTCGACCACGAAGAAATCGGCAGCAACACAGCCCAAGGCGCAGACTCCAACTTTCTCCCAACCATGGTACGGCGGCTCTCCGCACTGTCACTTAAAGGAAACCCAGAACCCGATGCAGATGCCTACGAGCAAACGCTCTCAAAATCCTTCCTCGTCTCCGCAGACATGGCTCACTCCGTCAACCCCAATTACGCATCAAAGTACGAGCCTGACCATAAACCAGAGATGAATAAAGGGACAGTAATAAAAATCAATGCTAATGCCCGATACGCGACCAATTCGCCTGGTATCGTACTCATCGAAGAAGCGGCTCGCAGAGCCAGAGTGCCGCTGCAGTTGTTCGTTGTACGCAATGATTCGAGTTGCGGGAGCACGATTGGGCCGATGCTGGCTGCTGCGCTTGGAACGAGGACGCTGGATCTGGGGAATCCGCAGTTGAGCATGCATAGTATTAGAGAGACGGGTGGGGTGTATGATGTCGAATATGCCATCAAGCTGTTCGAGAGCTTCTTCGCACATTACTCGGAGCTGGAGAAAAAGTTTCTCATCGATTAGGCCTTGCATAGGGTTGGAAAGACTCATAAGACGGTATGGTATATAGGCAAAAGTCTTTGCAAAAGGATAATCTATCATGATATCGCAGTTCTATATTTGAAACCCCTCTTCAACCCCTCAAATCCCCGCCCTCAAATCCCCCAACGTATCCACATAAAACGCCGGCACCGTCTCCCCCCCCTCCCACTCCTCCGCCTTCCTCGTAACCCCCGTAAGCACGCACAGCGTCCCCCCCAACCCCCCCTCAATCCCAAACCTAATATCCGTATCCAGCCTATCCCCCACCATACACGCCCTCTTCCTCTCAAACCGAAACTTGCCCTCAATCGCATCCATCATCGCCTGGCTCGGTTTCCCCAAACTAGTCGGCTTCACCCCTCCCATCATCGCCACCAATGGCGCCGCACAAGTCCCCGCTCCAGGAAACAGCGCATTAGCAGATGGTAGCGTCGTATCTATATTCGTAGCGAGGAAGACGGCGCCCCGTTGGAGGTAGTGGTATGCGAGCGCGATTTTCAGGTAATTGATGTGGAAATCTAAACCACATAGGACGACGCCGACGGAGGGGTCTAGTGCTGCGCCTGAGGCGATTTCTTCGTAATCTTTTTGTTCGATGGCGCGTTGGAGGGAGGGATCGGTGCCGCCGATGTGGGGGATGTGTTCGGTGTCGAGTTCGGTTTCTATGCCTTTTTCGCCGAGGACGAAGACTGTTTTGCGGGAGGGGGGGAGGGGGAGGATGCGGGAGATGTAGACGGCGGCGCTGTAGGAGGAGCCGAAGACTTCGTCCTGGATGGGAGGCTTTAGTTGGAGGTTTTGAGGGGGAGAGGGGGGGGACGTACGACTGTGGCGGGAATGCCCATGTTTGTGAGCTTTTTCATGTATTCGGTGCGGGATTTTGTGCTGTTGTTGGTGACGAAGACTATTTGCTTGCCTGGAGGGGTGGTCAGGGTAAGCTCGCTGTTGGGGAGGAGATATCCACCTTTTTTACGCAGTATCTCTAGGGTTTCCACGGTGCCTTCGAACAGATGGTCACCGGACCATAAGACGCCTATCCTTCTCTCATTTTCAGCCGTTGTTCGAGTATATCGAGGCACGATTGCGCGTATGATGGTCATGGCCATGTGAGCTGATGAAAACACATACCATCACAATCGAAAAGGAAGACCTGCAACTCTGGTCAGTGGAAGCACTTGTATTTGCGTGATGCTCGGCGGGCTTCGAATCGAATCGCAAATTTTTATGCAAAGAGAGAGTCAGCTGGCTCACATCGAATTGATCCATGAATTCCTTGATTCCCTCCTTATCCCCCGTCAGATACTTGGATGGGGCGGCCATGATGTGTGATTGAACATCAAAAGGAAGAATAGGCAAGTATTGATGGTGGTGAATGGAAATGCCATCAGCTCCCAAAATGTTTATCGATAAGCATTGAGCACCTTGCGCTAAACCTCAGTAGTATAAGACGAGTTGAGGCACTCATGATAGGTGGAAATGGATTTACGATTCATTCAAGCCATTGAACTATCATCTATCTTACATCTCAATGGTCCAACATCTCAATATAATCTTTAGAGATGATATTTAGCTGGCAATATTTGATAGAATAGTCCCCATGTACCCGTAATCTTTTGGATTCTCGACTCCTTTGCGTACAATCCACGTCCAACCATCCACCGAACATGCATTCAACAATTCCGTGAGCCCATGACCAACCCAAAACGCCCTCGCTATGTTTCCAATTCGCCAAGTACAACGCTTATTTCTTGGACAGCATCCTCCGTTCAACGCTTTTACATTAACAAGAACAACTTTAAACATCAAGTTCCATACTTCCCGGACCTATTCCTTGACATAGTTCGATATCTTGCAGTGTCTCTTCGAAGATTTTACCCAGCTTCTTAGCCACCCTTCCTCGATCCCAGTCGTCTCTAGTTTTCCAAATCTCACTCATTAACGCCGAGTATATTTGTTCCAGTTGTTCGATACTGCAACCTCCAGTCCGATCAACTATGGTTTCAAGGAATTGTGACGTGTAAGCATGGTCCACAATGAGTTGCGGCCGAAAAGTAGTGAGAGCTCTAGATTGACTAGGTGTGGGGTCGTTCAGCAGTGAGTGGATTGCGGTCCGGTCACGTGGGAAATGTGGCACGGCTGGAGTCTGAGAAAGGCGCTCCGGCTGTCCTTGAGAACTGGAAGGATTACTAGGGTTGCTGTTGTGACGCGGAGAGGATTGTGAACCTGGAACTGTGAATTAACGACTATAGGCCGTGTCAATGGAAAATGTTTTACTTCTAACTTACCTTGGGTATTAGCACGTGTATCTGGAACTTGCGAATTACCTTCAATTGGGCCACCGAATAAGTCAGGATCAGGGAAATCCGGCTTCCCATTCGTGCTTTGCGTATGTTTGTCACCCGAAGACCCTGTGTTCCTCTTCTCTGAGGACGTAGTCGAAGCGTAATTTGTGTAGTCCCGTATGTCAGACCCTTCGGCTAAAGGCGTCATGAAGCTTCTCTGAGAGAGACTTCCTGGAATGGATCTTCGCTGATCAATAGAATTGGGGCCACCGGTATATGAACTAAAAGGCCGGGTTTGAGCCGAAGGCCCGAAAGAGCTGTTCTGAGTACCATCTTTCTCTGTGGAAGGCCCCTCATCGCTTTTTGACGTATTAGGGTCACCTTCAATTCGAGAAGGTACTGATGTACCGTTGCTCTGCTGATGTCCGTGGAGGTCGCTGAGATCCGACAGTCCACCACCAGACAGACCGTTCGTGAACGTACTAGGCTGTGACGCATTAGACGGCGTTATCGGATGATGTACGACGCCGTTCGTAATCGGTTGTCCAAGTACAATAGGACCCGTTGACTGCTCAGTAGAAGAAGCACCGATGTCTGCAGGCGGAACATTGGACGGTATAGCTGTGAGCCTTCGACCTTCTGCTGCCGCCGCTCTCTTGGCCTTTTCAACTAGTTCCTTTTCACGCTTCATTTCTCTAGCATACACATTCTCAAGTTCCGCAACCAGCCAAGGCATTTGCACTCCAATGTCATCCATGTCAACTTCGACGTTAGTCAGAAGCTCGTTTGCCTTGATCAGACGTTCGTGATCATCGATCGTCTTGGCGTCTTTCGCCAGTTTCTTGATGTCCGCAGTGAAATCCTTCGGCCTTTTGTAGTATCCATTGGATAGCCGCTTCTCGATTGTGACAATTTCCATGTTGTAAAAGAATTTACCGGTAGGCACATGTAATAGTCCAGGCTCACCATGCTCATCCGTGGCCTTTTCATATGGCCGCGAGGGATCTTGGCGGCGCTCTTCAAGCGGCAAGTCTGTGCTGACAATTGCAGGGTCCTCCTCATCAAACAGATATTGGATTTGGTTTTCATCGATTACACCGACCCTGAATTTCTTGTTTTTGAGTTTGATCTGGTCCATAATAGGCTGTATGCGCTGCTTTAGCATATTGAGGTACAATCTATCCTTCTTCTTCTGTGCCTTTAGCTCTGCCTTGCTCAGAGGCGGCGGCTCCTTCGGTGGCTCAGGGGGTACTGGCATGAGGATTTCGAAGGTCCTCTTCTTACGGTCTGTTGGTTCAGGAAAGTCAGCTGGCGAGGCATTCATGTAGTCTGCGATAGCATTGAAATATTCGTGACGTGATTGCTATATATTCGTTAGCGAGGATCAGCTGATGGGCCAAGCTGATCGGATGCTTACTCTCTCTGGCTTAGAGATCTCGAATTGGTTCTTTCGTGAGAAGCCAAAGAGGTCTTTCATCATCTGCGGATCAACATCGTGGTCCTCGCTTTCAAGGATACCAAGAAGTAGTATGGGATCTGTCGGGGCTAGTGTCCGTAGAAGACCAACAAAGGTAGAGATGACTGCAGGGCCCACAGTCCTATACCAAACATCGACGCTGGGAATGTAAATGACGCTTGGCTTGTGCCGCCGGACTTCGGTGAATAGTTGGACCACGGCAGCTTCGGAGGACTGGGATACCATTAGTGGATGTCAGTACAGGAAGCGGTTTCACATACCCTTGTCGAATCACTTAAGAGGGTTGGGAGATCAAATGCCTGTACATGCAGCCCTTCGAAATGATTCAAGAGAGCACCCGCGAGGTACTGTTGGCCCATCCCGGGGTTTCCTTTGATGAGCAGTCGTGGCCGAAAGACTCGCGAACGCTCAAATTCTGACAGGCAATAAGTATTGGATCTCTGGAGACACTACAGGGAACTTACCTTGCTGCATGCGTTCTGCCTTCATTCCTCGATCGTCCTCAGCATCTTCGAACTCTGCTTCCTGGAGAGCGGTCAAGGCCTTTTTCTGGGGTATGGCTTCAGCGACCATGTTCTCAATCTCGGCAAGTTGAACGCGCAACAGAGGTTCAATCTGCGTAGGTAAAGGAGCAGCGCCAGAAGATGCAGATCGTTCTGACGAGGGCACCATCTTCTTAACAGAGATCATGAAATCTTTAGCAGTAACATTGATCGTCTCAGGCTTGATCTGGAGCTTCTCGTTCGACTTGTATATCTGAGGATATCTCCTTTGGACCGCATTCAAGGCAGCCTCGGTGCATAAAGCGCGAAGATCGGCTCCTCCGTAGCCTTTTGTTAAGTGCGCGATTTCGTCCTTGAAATTGGAAGCCAAAGGGGGATCCCAGCCCTTTGTGTGAATATCCAGGATGGCTCGACGTGCTTCAGTATTCGGAAGGGGAAAGTAAAACTCTCTATCGAACCTTCCGGGACGACGAAGCGCAGGATCTATAGAGTCCGGTCGATTTGTGGCTCCAATGACAATGACTTGACCACGACCATCCATACCATCCATAAGGGCCAATAGCGTCGAAACTATAGAGGCATGAATTTGCTCTTGCTTGCTAGAACGGACAGGCGCCAAACCTTCACTGAGGTCAGTAGTGTACCCATCTAATAGAATCACAATGACGACTTACCATCAATCTCGTCGAAGAAGATGATACTTGGCTGATTCTTGCGCGCTTCCTCAAACAAGAGCCTGAGCTGACGCTCTGCCTCACCCACCCATTTGCTCAAGGCATCTGCGCCTTTACGCATATAGAATGTCACTTTCCGTCCTTGTGAACTGACACTAGATGCAAGCGCTCTTGCAAGCAGTGTTTTACCAGTACCAGGTGGACCATGGAAGAGAACACCACGGGGTGGAGTGACATGGAACCTTTGAAAGACCTCTGGATAAAGCAAAGGCAGAGCCACCATTTCTTTCAGCTGATCTATGTGACCTTCCAAGCCACCAACACTATCAAAATTGACATTCGGATCGACACCCAATGGATCCGCATCCGCCAACGCGGATTTATCTTTGATCTTGCCTAGGTTTGCAGGAGTCCCTGCTGGGCCTTGGAGAGGATCTGCCCCATGTACTTGGCCTGCTGGAGGAGGAAAAAGACTCAAACTTGCAGGATGCGCAGTGGTTGGAGTCATACCAACAGCGCCGCCGATACCCGTTGGTCGTGGACGCTGTGTATTCTCATCATCACTGCTATCGGAATCTGCACCAGCAGCTGCACCAATCCCACCAGGACCGCCTAGTACTGGGGTAGGACCACCAGCTCCACCGAACGGGCCATATGTCGAGAAGAGGCTTCTTTGCCACGCGCCACCAGCTTTTCGGGAGGGTGTAGATGTCGTCGCTGGCTCGCCCTCTTCTTCAATCGGGAAAGTATATTCTGGTCGCAAAATGCGGTAATCTACTTCTTTTCGCTGGCGTCTTTTGGGCCTATCCTCAAAAAGTATTCCCTCTCGTGCAGCACGTCTAGACCGCTGAGGGCCCCGAAGGTCTTCTAATTCTTCTTGTATCTCTTCGGCACTATCATGCTCGTCTGAAGCGCGTTGACTTCGTGGATTAGGTTTCCTACGTTTTGCCCGCCTTCCACCGGGGCTGCTGTCATCGTCATCATTCCTCCCAGCAGTCTTGCGTGGGGAGCCAGAGGAAGCCTCTGAATCGGACACGTCTTCCTCACCACCTTCTTCAGCACCAGGTTCGAAATCGCTACTCTCTTGGTGCCCACTTCTTTGAGTGCTTCGAGCCTTGCGTTTCCCAAGTGCTGAGCGCAAGGCCTGGCGAGTTGAACGACCACCAGTGCCGCTTCTCGCTTCATCTGCACTTGTCGTGGTGGGTTTACTATTGCGTCGACGCAGGCTTCGGCCAGGTTTAGCAATAGGGTCCTCATCATCCTCGTCCTCATCGTGTGCGTCATCCTCACCCGAGTCGGGAATGACGGCGACCTCTTCGCTATCCTCAGCCTGAACAACCGCGGCCGGCTGCTGCTGCGCAATATCCGCATCATCATCAGAGCCCTGGACCTCGGCCTCGTCAACATCACCAATGTCTTCATGACTCCCAGCTATCTCGGCCTGCTCATCTTCACCTTCGAATTCTGCAGCGTCTAGATGCTCTTTTGTCCTGGCGGAGCTCTCTTCTGATTCTTCGTAGACGATGCTAGACGTAGGTAGCTTCTTCAGTCCTTTACCACTCCTTGTTGGCCTCGGATCGCTTGGAGGACTCCGAGTCCCTGGCCGAACAACATCTACATGGTGCCCAGAATTTGTCAAAGCCAGTACTGGCTCGGTTTCATCATGGGCGATTCGGCTGCTTCGTCTTGTATTGGATGGTACGTGAGATGACGTGGGCCGCGAGGTTCCAACGCTTCCACTCCGAGCTCTGGTGCTTCTCCTGGTCGGTACGGGTGTTCGCGAAGGTGTGATTTTGAGTTTGACGACTAAGGACGGTTTGCCCTCTCTCTTTCTCGGCGTTTCAGACTCCGCAAGTTTTTCCAAGAAGTCTTCACTATCACTTCCGTCGTACATCGGCTGCTTTGTTGCAGCCTTCCGTTTTGGACGGCCGCTTGGCCCAATTTCGACTTCCTCATCATCGATATCCTCGTCTGATAGGCCACCGCTAAGATCGCTCTCTTCGACCACGTCTTCATCTGAATCTTCGCCACTGTAACGTCTCCGTCTTTTTCTTGAAGGATTGCCACCTTGGCTGCGCGAAGACCTAGACTTGAGTGGTTTCGAAGCTGAAGTTCCGTAGGTCTCATCTTCGGAATCAGACTTGAGTGGATCGATATTCTTGCGCTTGTTACGAGGCGGCATGGTGTATAGAGCCAAGTTGTGAGATCGTATTCGGTGCTAACCCGAGGTGCTACTGCCACTCACAGACCCTCGGTGTATGTCAAATTCGCCGGGACCTGCTTCACATCACGTCCTGTTACGGCACTGATTGTAGTTCTCCTGCGTCAATACCCCAGGTTATTAGGCTGGATGGGAGGCTTCGATTGTGACAGTAATAACGGGAGACGGATGTGGCAGGCAAGCAGGTCGAAGCACAAGGGTCGGTTTGATTTCGCAAGCTTCGGGAGGATGGATGTCGCGCAGTTCGCAAGCAGTGATACAAAGCCAGGATGGACGAGCAAGATCAGGTGGCAGAACATGTATTGCTACAGCAGTGTTGTCCAGCTTATGGTTGATCGTGAAGTGCCAAGCCTCAACTGCTAATCAGGTTAAGGGCCGGCGAGGGATTCGCGCTAGTTCGGCTAGGGAGAGGCTACCAAAAGTTCCCAACCACAGATTCACACTAATAACTCGTTAGAGATCCGAACTCTCTGATGCGCTTTCTGACATTCGAAAGATCCCGTTGCATGACCACCCCATCAATGGCACATAGACATTTCACCCCGGAAAAGCTGTCATATGTGAAAAAGGGACCGTGGGACAGGTTTTCTGCGGGTTTTCCGGACTTTTCATGACCCTTCCGTGGCGAGTAAGGTCCACCGGTCAACCTTCAATAATGCATGCCGGTGATGATCAGGTACAATGCGGCTCAAAATTAAAGTTTGAAGGAACGCATCGATTATCTCGATGGCGTTGTGGGGAAAACTTGGTTGGAAAACACGTGACTGCCAAGCCGCATCATTGGAATGGTTGGCGGTGCCTACCTTACTTGTTTCCATTCATGCTTGAGCAGCACCATGTGCATTATTCATAATTTTCCTGATCGACTCCTATGCAATGACAACTAATGATACCAAGAATTTTAAGAGGTCTGTCGCGCACCGCCAGCTACAGAAGCACGTTTGATGCAACATTTCCTGAATAAACAATCTTTCTCCGCCCTAAGCAGTGCCAGTGAACGATTGATTGCCGAACCAGGCGTGACACACCCCTGTACGCATTGATGCTGGGTCTGGATCTGGTCCAGATTGCTGCGCGTAGCCGTGGCGAACGGAATGCCAGCCGCCGAGCCAACCAGCTATGGCTTTCCCATGAGCGCCTTCGACCCTACTGCCATTCCTGACTTCGACACAGAGTTTATGAACAAGGCTGATCTTGAGGAATTCGCAAAAGCCTTAAGCGCGCCCGAATCTTCCCCTGTCATAGCCCTGAACGATTGGCGCCCTGTTCGACAACGAGTCAAGCGGAAAAGGACTGGGCAGCGTAAAAAGCCCCGCAGGACTACAGACGAAACAAGAGAAGGCTTTGTCTATACTATACTCAAATGGCCTCTGTTCCTGATAGTCTCGGGCTGGATATTGTTCCTCAGCGCTTCATATCTGCTCACTCGAACCTATATCTGGGCCTACGAACGACTAGTGACCTGGAGAGGTCAACGGCAAAGGCTAAGGCGAAACCTTAGGTCAAAAACAAATTATGAAGATTGGCGGATCGCGGCCCAAGAGCTCGACAATCACCTTGGAAATGAGCAGTGGAAAGAGACTGATGATTATGCCTATTATGATTACACAACGGTAACGAAGGTCAAGGACCAGCTCAAAGCGGGCAGGAAACTTGCAGAATCCAAAGAAAAGCTGAGGAACAAGTCATCCAAAGAATTAGTGGACAAGCTGAGGAGCCTCGTAGAGGCTTGCGTGAAGAACAACTTCGTGGGGGTTGAGAACCCAAGGCTCTACAGCGAAACGTACTATGGCACAAAACACCTAGCACAGGAATTTATCGACGAGTTGCATGCATCTTTGGCTTATCTTTTACAGTCATCGCAAGTCAGTGAGGCCGAGAAATATTCTCTAGCAAAACAACTACATACCAATTTTGGTCGGACGGCGTTGTGTCTGTCAGGCGGAGCTACTTTTGCTTACTACCACTTCGGGGTAGCAAGGGCGCTGCTCGATGCTTCACTGCTTCCTGACGTGATAACGGGAACGAGCGGAGGAGCTTTAGTCGCCGCTTTGGTAGCCACCCGGACTGATCAAGAATTAGAGAAGCTCTTAGTACCAGCGTTGGCACATCATATAAAAGCGTGCTCAGAATCGTTTACTACTTGGTTTCCTCGCTGGTGGCGGACCGGGGCAAGGTTCGATTCTCTTGATTGGGCTCGCCAGTGAGTTATAGTTTCTCAAATACCATCCCCAAACTGTTCTCTAACTCCTTTGAAGCTGCAGCTGGTTTTGCAGGGGAAGCACTACATTTCGAGAAGCTTATGAACGCACTGGCCGCATCCTGAATGTTACCTGTGTTCCTTCAGACCCACACTCCCCGACTATCCTAACCAACTACCTAACAGCCCCTGACTGCGTCATCTGGTCAGCAGTTCTCGCTTCTGCTGCTGTACCAGGCATATTGAACCCTGTAGTATTAATGATGAAAAGCCAGAACGGAAGTTTGACACCTTATTCTTTTGGACACAAATGGAAAGATGGAAGGTGTGTGGCTCTTGTCAGCCTAATTTTATAATCCACTAACATCGCCCAGTCTCCGTACCGACATCCCCCTCAAAGCCCTCAACCTGCATTTCGGCGTCAACTTTTCCATAGTCTCGCAAGTCAACCCGCACATCAACCTCTTCTTCTTCTCCTCCAGAGGCGCAGTCGGCCGCCCAGTCACCCACCGCAAAGGCCGCGGCTGGCGCGGCGGATACCTCGGCAGCGCAATCGAAACATACCTCAAACTCGAACTCCAAAAATTCATGAAAATCTCCCGCCACTTAGAACTCCTCCCCCGACCCCTCGGTCAAGACTGGTCCGGCATCTGGCTCCAACAATTCAGCGGCACCATCACCATCTGGCCCAAAAGCCGCATCAGTGATTTCTACTACATCCTATCCGACCCTTCTCCTGAACGATTAGCAAGAATGCTTGTAGCAGGCCAACAATCCACGTTCCCTAAACTCCTCTTCATCCAAAACCGCATGAAAATCGAACGGCTTATCGAAAAGGGGTTGTTACTCGGTGGCTCTGGGAAAGCGGATATGGATGGGATAGGCTCGCGGGACGGTCGTGAGAGTATGCATATGCATGGACAGGTGTTGAGGAGCTCGGCGGATGAGCTGGGGACGGATGATGATGAACGTGAACATGAACGTGAATATGAAAGGGAAATAGGGGAGTTGTTGGGAAAAGAGGAGAAACGAGCGAGTGTGATTCAGGAGTTCAAGAGGCAGAGTGGTGTGTTTTTTGATGACTTCGAGGAGGGTGAGGATACGGGTGTTAGTGAGGATGATGTCGCTGTTGTTGCAGAACCGCCGGTGCTGGATGGGCGGGATGGACGGAATGGGCATGATGATAAAGATAAGAATGAATAAATGAATGAACGAGTGAGTGAGTAAAGTGGAATTGATGGGATTACATTGAAAGTATAGCATAGCGTGCAAAACAAAGCGATGTATGCATGTACACGGAGCATTTATTTGCACCTGAGAGGGATTTATACATACTCTAAGCGACATGTACATAGAAAATGATTAAAAATGCAAGCAAGCTTTCCAGCATATTCCACGTCCCTGTTATTAGTCGTATTCAATTCAAAATATATTAACTCTGTATTTTGCGAAAGGGTTCTGGTTAGGGCGGCTTTGTGGGTTTTCACGTCAACGGTGAGTAGGCTCCTTTTGCGGTAATCATTTGAGGCATCTTTGTGGTTTGGGGGGTCGGTCGTGGATACGCTTGTGAGGATTGGATGGGAAGAATATAGGTAGGTTTTATTCCCATGACTTTAAGGGGATGCTACCTGCAATGGTAAAAAGGCGGATGACGGACTCGCAGAATTCCTGATATGGAACGCAAGCCCAATCAAGTTCACTACGTCCCGGGCACCCCTATCTTAATCCCAATCCAGACACACCCAAGCTAAACGCCATTCATCATACCATCCCAAAACTTACATTTCCATCGCATCCCCCCCTCTCTCCCCCGCACCAGCCTTCGCTCCCGTCGACAACAAATACGCCCTCTTAAAGTAACTATTCGGATGAACAATCGTATCCAGCTCCGCAGCGCCCCAACTCTTATCCTCTTTAACCCGTTTAATATCATCCCTATACGCGTACTCAAACACCCGGTTGCAAGCAATATGAAATCGTTTCTTCTCTACATCCTCCTTCACCCCTCGCAGCACGTCCCGGTCATTGACCCCTGTGGTTTGGAGTAAGGTGGTTAAGTTATCGATGCTGAAATGCCGGTAGGGACAGCCGTGCGTTTCGCCGTTGCCGGGGGGGTGCTCGGTTAGGATTTTCTGGCATGAGAAGGGGGAGTAGCCTCGTCCGCGCCTTATAGCGTCTCCGCCGACGTCGCCGTAGGCGTGTCGGACGTTGTAGCGGTATTCTTTGTTGAAGGTGTCGTCGGTGATGAGTTTGAATGCTTGGCGCCAGAAGATGAGACAGTCTTCTAGGTTTAGGCCGATGCCTTTGAGGAAGAGGGTGTATTGCAGACGTCCGAAGTGTTTGAGGTGGCTGTTTTTACGGAGAGTCATATGGAGGTTGCGCATGCAGAGGGGGAAATGTTGGGATATGGCGTCGATGGAAGCAGCGTTTATGGTAGCACCTGAGAGGGCGCTGTCGGAGTCTGAAAGGGTGGAATCGGGGGTTGCGAAGTTCTTGGACAAGTGATTCAGGATGGGAGTGAGACGATCATCTTCATCGAGTCGAGGGAAGGCGCGGGCTGCGAGCTGTATGGAATGTTAACCAATGACAGGAAGTAGGGAAATCTGCAACATATACCTCCAGACCCTTTTCCAATCTCTCGTTGAAACCAGCAAGGACCAAAGTCATCTGTTCCTTGACAGGTACATACGCCTTCCCACCCTTCAGGAAGACCCTTCTACTTTCCACAAGCTCAGGCACCGTCTCGAAATCGACTTTGAACCAACCACCTTCCTCCACCTCCTTTTGTTTCAGGCCCGGAGTTGCATTTGCCAGACTTGCCGCCAAACTCCGTTTCTCATCCTCCGACACGACTTCCCAGTCCAGCTGCAATGACTCAACAAACGCTTGTCTCTCTCGAGCATCATCATTTTGGAATCGTAGCTTGAATAAAGCGCATTCTATCCGCGCAAAGCGCCGCCGCAGATCCTCTGTCGAAGAGAATGCAAGACGTAGAATGAAGTGTGAATAATGATCCTTCTGGCGTTCTAATTTCAAAGTTTCATCTTGGGCGCCAGTAGAAGATGATGTGTTGGAGTGAAGTGGCAGCCATTTCTGAAGGAGAGGTGTGATATGGGCAGCTGTCTCCGCTGGAGTCTTGCTGCGGAACGAGCAGGCTTCGAGCTCGGCAAGGACTGGCAGCGGTCAGTAAATAGTCAATTGGAACCACAGAAAGAGGCACTAGTACTTCTCAATCTATCTATAGCCCATTGCTCGAATTGCTCAAGAGTGATTTCAGCAGTTGGAGGGCCCTCGTAAAGGTTCAACCTGTGGGGATATTCCTGCTGCTTGTAGGTTGGGATTGCGAATTGCTTCTTCTTATGATCGAGTGTACTCCTCCGCTTAGGGTCTATGCGATTGTAGTCTTGTCTGATCATTGTAATATGCAATGCCACAGTTGTACAGTTGTATCTCCATTGTGTCCATCTCCAGTACCACTAGCGGCTAATGCGGACAACAACGCGTCTCTTCGACGCGTCGTGAAAGTGCTGCCAAGACTCCTTGGTCGCGAGATTGGCTTAGTCAGTATCGCTAACTGCACGATCGCTAAGGTAAGGTGATGGGAGAAACAAACTACGCCTTTCAAGCAATTGTCTCTTAGCCAATGTCAGGACAATCACAAGCATTGCTTTTGGGAGTTGAATGTCGTGCAGGTCATTCGAATTAATGAGCGCTGAACATCATACTATTCATACAAGAAGTATCGCCAGTCAAGACAAACGTTGAATACGCTAGGTCATGAAACATGCTGTCCTTCACTTCCATACTATCGTACCTCATTCTTCCAGAGAATAGGTTCCCTTTTCCTCTGGAGTCACGTCATGCAGTGCCTGGGCGCGTTTCAGAGTCTGAACATCCAAATCTGTCACATATGATTCGCCATCACCAAGTCGCAAGCGAACCTCAAAATCATTATCGAGCATCATGTCGTCCTTCCATAGACGCCTGGATCCATCGTACACACACAGAACTCGTTTCTTCATCTTCATTTGATCTTTTGAACAGCCCCATGAGACAGGGTAATACTTCCTCCTTCGTCGCCCCTTTCCAACTAGTGGAACACCTCCTTTAGAACGTGTCATGCCCCGACCTCTCCCACCAGAAGTCAGACGGCCAGATTTTGTAATTGAGTTACCACCCCCAGCGTGCGCTCCGACACCCTGGGGATGTGTTAATTGTCAACATGAATTGCCTCTTCGAGACGCAATCTCGCCTTTACCTGAGCGGGGATTTGCGTTAACCGCCCAGGCATGGTTATCCTCTCCTAACTCGTCCTTGTAGTCGTCGAAGTCGGCGTCTTCAACGTCGTCATCATCGAAGGTCGTAGATTGTTGATCAACCTCTGTCTCGGTAGGGAGCATGTGGCGGTCCATGGTCTCCTGAACCGCTTGATCATGGATAACGCCACCAAGGTGTTGCTCGTTGATAGCTTCGCTTGGCTCCTCCTGCTGTACCACACGCAGAACACAATCGTCAAGATGTTCGTAGAACTCTTGGGCATTCTTGAATGTCGCCGGACAGGTTGAGCACTTGCCAGTGGCGTCCACGGCTTGAGTCGACGATTTCTTGTTTCCAGAAGCTGCCGGGCTCTTTTTGCGACTGTTCGGAGGTGTTTGCTCGACACCGTGTACAGAAGTCAGATGACGTTTGAAAACATCAGCACGGTTAAAGCTCTTTTCAGAAGATGAGCCAGATCCTGGACAGAATCCGCACACCATGTTGCCTTTGTAGTGCGTCAGAGTGTGTCTGTTCTTGTCGTATTTACGAGCGAAGCCTTTGTGATGATAAACGCAAGTAGCTAATGGACACTTCTCAGGCCTCTCGGATTGATGGGTAAGCATATGGGCTTTGAGGTCCTTGAATGGTCGACCACAGTCTGGATGTGGACACCGCGTCCTTTCTTTGCCATCATCGTCAAATCCATAGGCAGTCGACTCCGGGCTCTCCATGGAATTACGGGAGTGACTTGAAGCAATTGACAACCTACGGGCCTCATAGCCCTGGGGATAAGGCTCATAACGGTCTTGAAGGTATGGCGATGCAGTTGCGCTTCGAAATCTTGCCGATCCCGGCCGATGGCAGTCTTGGCTTGAATTCTCAGATGGTACTGGTGATGAAGGTTGGAAAATTTGCTGTGGTAGAAACGCGTGGAGGACGTTTGGATAGAGTTCATTAGTGATGTTGTGAGATATGGAGGCGTCAGGATGCTGAATGAGAGAAGGATCTGTGATGAACGTAAATCGTTAGCCTCGCTTCTAAAAGCAGAAACAATGCTAGATTAAACAGTTCAGTATACAACAAGTATTATTTGTGTCAAAAGAGGAAAAATGGAGATAACTAGGAAAACCAACAAGATGATTCAAGTGGAGCGACGAATCTGCCACTACTTTGACAAAAGAAAGAATTTTGAGTATTAGGAAATTGTTTTTGAGAAGGAGACGTAGGAGTTGGTGCTGGCCGACCAGAGAGATGAAGCCGATTGGGAGACTGCTGTGGGCTATTGGTAAAGCCTGGGATAACCGGAGATTTGAAAGACTGTCTTCGTCCAACTGGCGTGGCACTGCGATGCTTGCCAGATACAATCGTAGGCAACGTGGTCGCAGAGGCAGATGATACTGGAGAAATTGGGTGTTCGTCTTTTGCTATCGAACTGCAATAGAAGTGCGACGTCGTGGGTCCAGAGGAAAATGATACAGGAGAGGCTAGATGTGTAGGGTTTTGTATCTGGTTGTTCGCTTCTTCAAGGATAGAGTCGATGGTCACATCCCCCTGGTTAAGCTTCGTGTCCAGGACCAATGGTGAAGAACAGAGCGCAGGTAGCTGACTTTGCGATGCTGAACCAGAAGACATTGACGAACTGACTGAATAACTTGTAGGAAATGACGGAGAGAGATTCTTCTCAAACTCACCAACGCAATGAGCAAACTTGCTATCATCCAACAGATATTCGGTGTCAAAACTCGTTGACTGGTAACAATTATTGATGGCTTCGGTATTCACAATTTCTGGGCCGAGCCCGAGCCCAAGTGGCTCCCACTTCTCCTGGTATGGAAGGCTGTGTTGCGGGTTTGCATATGGAGAGCCATCAGCCGATGAGGCTGTGCTTTGTCCTGAGGCGCCTGACGCAGACGACATGTTTGATGAGGCGTTTTCGAAGGTATGGGAGGTAGAGGGCGAGGGGGGTCCCGAGGGGTTGTGACGCTGTAGAGATTGCCCCGATTTGGGAGCCGCAAATGATGCATTGTGCGCTGCGTAGCAGCCTGGAGTAACAGAGGAATAGGCGAATTGAGAATAAGACTCATAGGAGGCGCCAGCATTGCCAGGGAACTCCCGGTCCTGTGGCATGTTGCCGACACCGCTTGAGTTGTATTGCATGTTGCTGTAATCCCCCAATTGAGGTTCGAAGGCGTCGAAGAATGGCTGTTCACGAGGGAAGAGGACGAAGTCGCTGGCGCCGTTGTAAACCTTTGCCATTCCCCAGGCCAGCAGCCGAGACTCAAGCTCGAGTTGTGTATATATAGGTCGCTGTTCGTCCAATGGTATGAAGACCTAATTGCATGTGAGGTTAGGTCGAGGATGAAGGCCAAGAGCAGGACGAGGTGGTCATACTGGTTTTTGAGGTCGAAGAGAAGCGGTGGTAGACGAGTGTAAGGTCTGGTACAAACAAAGATGGAATGGCAAGAAGACGCTCAATGAAGTATTCCGATGATTAATTGGGAGACAATATTACTCGTGACAACGAAGGAAGAGGCCGAACAGGGCTATTGAAACACGAAGTGGGAGAGCCGTGTTGATCAGCTCTCGGAAATAGGAGAGTGGGAGGGCGAAATAAGCAGAGTAGCGGGTTGATAAGAATGTTTGGATGGTGGTGAGGAGAAGGATCAGGATCAGCAACGTTCGTGACGGGTGGGGGCTTGCTTATGGTTATACTGGAGGAGGGAGTGCCGGCCATGATGATTGAATGCGCAGCAAGGTGCCAATGAGTAGTATCAGACGGTGGTAGCGTCAGGGACGGGGTGCTGGGGGGAGAAGCTTGGGAGCTTGGGATGCTTGGGAGGGCTGTAGGGCAGGAAATGTGTGGGTGGTGAGTGGTTGCACGGGTGCAGGGTGCTAGGGGTGCTACAGGTGCTACAGGTGGCCCTATGGAGCTAATGCGGGTGGGAGCCCCCATATCCCCTAGATCGAAATGCTGTTTTGTCTAGGCTAGGAGATGGACCCGTATTAGGGAACGCCGCACGCCCGCACAACCATTTTCGAAAGACCCATAGGAAGACTACGGCAAGGGTAATAATATCTTCGCTATGGACACACCGTGTCAGCATTGCAGCCATTTGGAAAGAAACGCATTAAGCGAGTCATCCTGCTCCAGGAGACGCGTGGGGAAAAGCCCAGAACGTCTCCACTGACCTGTATTCACCTGAATACTGGGGCTACTGCTGCATCTACAGGGTCGGTCGCCTTTCTCAACCTCGATGAGTTACACCCATAATTGCAGCCATGCCTCTTTTTCGCTCGTGCCCCGAAGCATGTGGTCACCGTGCGTTGCCCAGCAGGTTCGCAATGCTCTTTGTGGCAGCATGTGAACAAACACCCGAACGCTTTTGGGACATTGGACGCTAGAAAGTCAGAGGAGCGGTGAAGTGGAAGATGCCTTGCTGCGAACTTTCGAACTTCGCCAAATGGGCCTGTCGAGTCCGCTTAGATGAACTGATTGCAGTTTGGCGCAATGAGAGAATGGGCCTATCACCCCCCAAGAAGGTTCCTTCCTCCTCCAACGGGAGCAGGGCTTAGTCCCGTGGACTAGCCACTTGTGCATCCCGTGCATAAGTCTCTGGGGCTATTTTGGGTAGCATATCTTACTGGTACATGTGCTGTCTGGCCCATTCCATTGAAGCGCCGGAGCACATTGTACTCGGAAAATGCCACTGCGACCATGACTGCTGGGCGTGACGTTTTTCGCGTCGAGTAGCCATGGGCGGTAGAGGCTTGAGCACTTGAGTAATGCTGGTGTCAATTGATGCCTCAGTTTCGAGTTTCATCTCATAAGCTTTGCGAGACGCTTGCCCCCTTCCCTAATATAGTAAAGCCGAGTGTAGGAATAAAACTGCCCCAACTCTTGTAGTATGTGAGGCTGTGCTTCGCGCGCTTTTGGCAAGAATGGCAATTGTGGTGGCAGAGCACCGCGTTAATAGACACCGCCTTTTGCTGGATGAACGTATACTTCCTACCATCAGAGAGTATCAAGCCTCAAGGAATGTGGCCATGCAAGTTCATGCATCATTGACGCACACATGCTCTCCTCATCATGCATCGGTCATCCCCGTGCATTTCTAATTCAATCCAGAATTCCACCACGCCACAGTGAATGTAGAGATAGGTAAATCTTTCAAACATTCAAATGCGACCAATTACTGGGGATGTGAACAGACCTGCAGGTTATGTTACGTTGCTTGGGGATCTCGACTTGTGGTTGGACGGAGCAGGCATCCTGTCACCTTCCCGGGTCAAATAGAAAACACTATCAAATCAACAGAATTGAAGTATGTTACCTGTTACCGCCGCATCGTCGGCTTGCATTGCTGGCTTGAAGGATTCGCAAACCGGTGATGAGCTGTCTCCCGACCCCCCGCCAATCTACCCCAAATGTTTCACCTCCACGTGCCAAAGAGGTGATCCAAACCGAATTGGGTCGATCGATCAGCGTTCCAATATGTCGGTTTGAGGCGTGCTCGTTTCCGACAAAACATTCCTTGCGGTTTCTGCTGCAGGCACAACACGCACTATCCATTCTTGAAACTCGACAAGGCTGACACTTTTTTCAGGATGTGGCACGTTGCCTAAAACACGATCTGCGTTTCAGTCCTTCCAAACAGGAAGCGATTTATCAAATCTGATTCGCTCCCACGTGCTTTACTTCGCTGGTGCTGTCGCTCTCAGAGAAACCCCCCGAAAATCAAGGATCTTCCGATCGTAGACCGAGCAGATCTAGAACTACCTATGTTGGATGGTAACACTCCAGTGATAACGAGTGGAGACCTCTTAGGGGGTATATAGCCCTGATAGGATACCTTGTGCATTGACGCCTCGATCATCGCTTCTGAAATTGTTGATGCATTCTCTACACTGTCCCGCCCATGTGGGCCCGACTTAGTTCTGACATGGCTTTGCGCAAGCACGGGCGATGGAGAAGCTTGGGTTATCGGTCTGGGATCACTGATGACCCCCGTTGGACCCCAATGATCGAGCCAAGATACCGGGTGGAACGGTGCGAAATTGCCGGAGGGCAAGGTGTGACAGAAAACGGTTCTTACTCGCTAGCTGTTGATTACGAGTAAATGCCCGGGGGTGCGACTAAAGTAGATGGGATTGCGCGTGGGAAGAAGCTCCTCGCTTGGCGCTGAAGGATTCTGGCTAGCTGCCTCACAGGGCTGTAGGGCTCGCTCTAAGGTCCCTAGAGCATCCCTCATACCTGCCCTACGATGTACCCTAAGCACGCACCAGCAGGGGCTGCCATGCGAGTCACCACGACTCTATCTCCAACGAACAAAGTTTTCTAAATCCACGCCTCATTTGAGTCATTTCTTGTCTACTCTCCACAGACATCCGTGTTCACTTGATATCCAATCACTTGATAACCGGAAATGTCATTACTGTCACCGATGGCTGCCAGCCTTAAGAGTATATCTTTGAAAGTTTCGGTATCACCGGCGGCTTCGGCCGTTGGCCGTTGAAAACTGCTCCGGTTGGAAGAGTATGGTGCATGCTGTATGCACACCACTCGCCTTCTCCGCACGACATCTGCAAGCCTACATCATTCTCTCCCTACAAGGCTTCCTGCTCTGTGGGGCGGCTCATCAAAGTTTGTCAGCGTGCTTATCGTTCCTTCGAACCTTGATCATGGGACGGGCATCAATGTCCAAATTCCCCTCATCTAGATATGTAGGGCTGCATAGGGCCAAGGTTGCTTCCGCCGCGGTCGATGGTGGTGGCTCTGTAATCTATGTTGACATGCAAATACGAGGCGGGAGACACGATGCTATTTTCGCCATGCGTGATCGAAAAAGTACCCAGAGATTTGGACACGAGCAATTCTAATAATGGGATTTCCTTTTCCCAATCACTGTCCAGTTCTCATGGTATCTTTTCAGACCACATGCTTTCCAGTGATCCTTTAGTCTCGCAAAATATGCCTGTTCCTAACCCTTCGAACGCCGGTCGCTTAAACTTGTTGCGCCTTGCAGAGTTCCAATCGTTTTCGGGAGGTATTTGTTTATGCACGGCGTCACCGATCTGCTCCTTGTATATCCTCTCAACGACTGTAGATCCTGAAGAGAACTCCACGGTCAAGTTTCTGAAACGCCCAAGGCATGCCCGTAGGCGATCCGAACTGATATGCACGATTTAGCAGCTCTCAAACAGCCTGATCCTAGATTACCAGGAGGGAGCGAATGAGATCCAGCGGTAAGTGATTTAATATCTCGTCTCTCAACTTTAAGAGCAAGAGACAAAGGTTTCACGAAATCTAACAGAGCTAGATGGTGTACCTGAGACTAGAAGTGGAGCAGGACAGGGTTCATGGTCTTGCCGGTAGGAGCGGGACATGTGTGCATTTCGGGCTTCAGGACTCTTAGGGAAATTGAATAGTCGATCCAATCTCCTGCCAAAGCAGAGCTCGCAAATTGGGGTTGTCCGTTTGAGATGGGAAGGTAGCTTCCGACCTTGACAACCTTGGGCTCGCTGTCCGCATCACGTAGCAGTGAAGATCCCAGACGGCAAGCTTTTCGAAGCAGTCTGCTTCGGCAAAGCTGTAATACTTAGTGCATTCGTAACGGGCGACCTATAGATTAGCTACTGGTGCTTTCCAACCCCAACCACCCTGGCTAGTCTCGTCTAATCTTTTCATCCCTGAAGCTTCGCAGATCCTGATCACGACCTCTCTCACAGCCTTCACTTCCTCAACGGTAGAACCAGTCGCAAGACATCCCCTCAAATGTCCTTTTAGTTGTGGGTTGACCTTTGGTAACTTTCAGCATGTATGACCGAAGAGCAGGGACGAACGCTCGTACGTCTTGGGGTATGAGTGCAGCCAGAAGAACGTAGCTACTCTCACTAGGGGTCAGAACACTCGTGTTGCTCAATATGTATCCATACATCAGCCGAGCAGTTATCCCAAGATCTTCAGTCCCACTTCGATCCATCTGCGACATTACACGCTTGGAGACCTTGCCATATATCATGTCAAAATATTTCTGACCACGGTGGAGTATGGTCGAAGATGGCACGTCGTAAAGCTCGGAAGGCCTGGATGTGGGTGAATATTGCAACGGTTCATCGAGGAGATCAGCAGGGGTGTGCCGCCGAAGTTCGGTCAGAGAATTGATGGACTACATAGTGGTGTCAGCTGGAAGACACAAGTAATCAATCTCAGTCACAATACCTTTGGCAATCCACAGATAGCTGCTGCCTTGATCAGGGACTCCCTCAATTTTCGAGCCATATTGAGCTGTTCGGAATGGTCAGGCTTGACAGTAGAGCTCCCAGCTCCACTCTCCATAGCATGGTGGAAGACCGTAGGGATCTCAGCAGATAGATTGAGTGCATTGAGCGTAACACCAGCGACAAAATACCAACATCCCCTAGGCAAGTGTGGCTGTCCTCGGATGGAGGATAGCAAGGCCGGTGTCACAATACCTGGTGGAGGCATCGCATATCTAGTACGCTCGTCGTTCAAGAAGCAATCAGAAAGCCATCAATTGGCCCTGGATGAGAAAGAATGGAAGCGTATGCTCCATTGATATCATTTAGCCCACCTGCACAATGTACGATACCAGCGTACAGTAAGTGACGTAGAAGCAAAGAGTACGGTAATCTGGGGGTTCCGTCGGCAGTTGAGGATCGACCCGGCATCTTTGGTGGCACCGAGACGCGTTTCAACCTCTTTTATTCAGAGCATCCTGATGCCTTGAATATCGGGCTGTAGGTATCCACAATGCCTATCACAAGTCTGGGTCTCGCAGAAGGTCTTCCAGCCTTAGTGGAGCAGAAGTATGTAATTGCAGAAGCAGAAAATGCTCTGACATTCTCGGAAACACAATTAGCTATTCTTCATCTTGATACAGTTCCTGTAGGAAGCAGTTCCTAAGAACTAAGAACATCTCTCAATCATCAACAGTTTCAATTGAGATTCTGCCCTGCATTATCTAAGAAGCCCGTTGACGACCGGTCGCATCCCCCTGATTCTGCGCGAACCCCCAAACCTGACCCCTTTGAGAATCCCACGGGCACCCTGCTTATCGCTCAGATTCCTGTGCACAAGCCTACGCATTCTCTAGTGCTGAATAAATACCCTGTCATACCTCAACATTCCATTCTGGCCACTATTGCCTACAAAGAGCAAACCCATTTGCTGGAAACAGGAGATCTGGAGGTTGCCTATGCTTGTTTAAAAGCATGGGAGGCCGAGAGCGCAGGCTCGACGCCAGAAAGGCGTCTGTTCGCATTTTTCAATTCTGGAGAACATTCTGGTGCGAGTCAGGCTCATCGTCATGTATGTGTTATGCCACTTGCTGTGATGCAATGATTGATCATCTAGTAGATACAGTTTTTACCCATAGAGCAGATGGGGTCATCGACGTCTTGGAAACCCTTGATCGATCTCATGAATGAGCCGCACTATGAAGGTGAGCCTACCTGGAGAATCGTATATCCTTTGGTTGAAGCACATTCCTAACGCTTTTCAACCTGAATCATCTTCCACATTACTAAGCCATGGAAAAGCAACAGAAAAATTGCCCTTCACGTACTTCCACACAAGCATACACAAGTATCCAGACCCTGTAGATCTGATGGAGAAGTATGTGATGCTATATCACAAAGCCGAAGCTGCTCGCCTGGGAAAAGTCACGTATTCCAACAGAGCAAACATCAGCTACAATCTTGCAATGACCACTACCGCCATGGCTATTTGCCCTCGCACGAGCGAGAGCGCACGTTTAGCAGACGCTACCTCGAACGAAGACCAAGGTTCCGGGGTTGTGGCAGTGAATGGTACGATACTTGCCGGAACGCTGATGGTGAAGACGCAGTCTGAGTGGGACCGATTGCGTCAAAACCCAGAACAGCTTCGTGATGCCCTACGTTCTGTCGGCGTGCCTGGAGATACGCAATGAGATTTTAAATCTTGAATAGCATACTCGCTGTTATCAATAAAGTCCATCACTTTGAGTCATGGTCTGCTACCTATGTTCCTTGTGCTCAAAGCTCGTAGTCCTTTAATGACCTATGTGCTATCGTCAATTTCAGATTCCGTCAAATTCAGCTCAGAGAATGAAAAAGTTTCAAGTCTGGAGGTTTATTAGAGGACCTGGTCTTCCAGAGAGGAACGGTTGTCACTTTCTCATGTTGGGTATCAGTTCCTTCTTACGTACTCTCTGCTATCTTCGCTACGCTTTACATCTCCTTCTCTGACGATATCTTGAATATTGAGGACTAACCACTATGACGATTGATCCTCGTCCAAACCACTACCAGACCTATACTGTTCTCCAGGCCGGCTGTTATAAGAGTAAACTATCTGCAATCTAAACTCATCTTAGAGGACTCTTTAGCCAGCTTACCTACCTCTTTAATTACTGTGCTCCAAGCTGTTAAGAGGTCCGATTCCGTCAATCTCCAAAGCGAAATTTGGCAATGAAGTCGGCCAACCAGGTTGGGGCCCCGTTGAGTAGAGGCACGACGTTATGACCTACTCAAGAATCGCTTCTGCTGGTCACATACCGTGCATAAAGAGCTCCTTCAATTGTTGGTAGCATGAGGTCTGCAATGTCCTTCAACAGTAAACAAGGTTGCGGTGGAGCTAATCTGTCTCTATCTCACACTGCAAACGCTAGCGACGGATTTCTAAGTAGCAGACCTCTTCTCAAGGGTGTATTTGCGGAGCATATCATTGAGTGGTGATGGAGTAGGAGTGGCCTGGTATCCTGCTCGTCCGGGAGTGGTCGCGTGTTGCGGTGGATGAAGGTACTGGGCCAATGCCTCTAATATTCTTGAATTCACTCACACTAAGCCCTTGACCTTGGGAACAAGGCATTCGCTTCCGTAACATGTGATGGGATTCTGGCCTGACACCTGACCGAGCGGTGGAAGGAAGCCTTGCTGCAGGATAACCTTCAGTAGGATTACGATAAAGTGCAACGTTTGATGGCCAGACAGCTACTATTTCAACATGAGCAGCCATTCAGATTCGTAATCAAACTTTTCCTTGACTCCTCCAAGCTGTTAAGACACCTTGGCCAATGCCCACTATAAGTAACAAAAGGTTGAAGCTGGCCAACATCGCAAACGGCGCAACAGATGATACTCTATCAAAAAGCACACCGCCAGCCTTTGTCAATAGAAGGATGCCGATCCCTCCAGCTAACGAGTACACGCCGGCTATAGAACCCTTGAGATTTCCTCGTGGCTGCGTTGTCTCTTTGGTTTCTAATAATGGTGAAGCCTCATCTGGATAATTCTCGGCTCCTATCGAAGACTCTTGATCAGCGGTTATTATGTGATTGGGAGCGATCGAGCTGGAGTCCCGGGCGGACGCGACCCTAGGTTTAGAGGTCTCTGGCTCTAACCCCAAAACACACCGACCCAGCAGACCTAGACTGCACACTATTGCACCGATTTGACTTATTCCCAGTAAAGCCATAATGGCAAACACCCATGGGCTGCCATCTTCTCCACTTATCATAGGAGTTTCTAAGCTCGCCAGTAAGACGTATCCCACCACACCCACCAGCGCTGCAACGAGCAGTGGAGCATTGTAATGACGGTATCTGTCGGCTAGAAAACCAAAGACGGGAGCACAGAGGAGGGCGACAAGTTGTGAGACACCGGTGAGCTCGGCTGCCAAAGCGTAGGCGTCACGACAATGAGCTTTAATGTCTTCTGGATTGCGCCCAGACTCGTCGCAGCGTCCCGAGGAGATATAGTAAGCATTGACGTAGAGAGGAATGAATAGTGAGATCCCAACAGACGATGCCCGGGCAACAAAGCCTCCTAGATACCCTAAGCCCAGTAATGGGTTCTTGAACCCTAGCATGACAGAGTCAAAAAAGGACCACAAGGCGGAAACTCTTTCCCCGGCAAATGAAGAGACTTCTTCCTTCTTTCCGTACATTAGAGCACTCCAGCCTTTCCCATCTTCTCCACGTAGGTGTCTTAGACCAATAAGACAGATGATAGAAAGAGCAAGCGATAAGGCTCCAACAATATAGTAGCTGTCTGCCAGAGCCTGCCCTGGCTGCGTTCCAGTACTCTGAATGAGTTCCGGCAAACGAAGGAAGATAGCCAACGCAATTAGAGCACCACAGCCAGTGAAGAGACCAACAATACCCGCAAGACGAGTTGGAGATTTCTCAGGTCTCGCATTCGTAGAGCTTCCGCGCCGCTGAAGTCTTTGAGGAGTTATAGTAAGCTCTGAGGATATCGAAGGTGACACGGCATGACCATTGATTGGGGGTGTGGTAGCAGGCTGTGGCTCTCCTTCCTCTTGCTGTGGAGGTAAGATCATGGAAGGAAGAATTGCAGTAACCATAGTCGAAGTCGCCGCACCACCTACGCTGAACAACAGCCTGGCAAGTAGCAACTGGGGAAACACATTTCGGGCTTGCACAAAAAGCAGAAGTGCGAGGCCGACAATTAAGTAGCCCAAGACGCAGACCTACAATCGTTAGATCTTACGTGATGGTTTTGATGACATTGCGACTAACCATCCTAACCCCAATGCGATCGGATACAACTCCCCACGCAGGACATGCTACAAGCACTACTAATTCATCTGCGAAACCCAATGTGCCTACCGCATTCCCCACCTGTGTCCTTTGGCCTATAAGATCAGTGATAACGAACGAAATCGATGAATTAAGAAACACAAGGAAGGCAATAGAGAACAAACAGACGCCCAAAAGGTAAGTAGCTGCTTGGAGCTTTGTTGCTGTGAACATGATGTCAACCAATGGGCTTCGGAGCCATGCGACGACCTCTATGACCAGGTGAAGTGTGAGATGATGCGCGCAAAGAAATGCTGTGAGTTAGCGTGAAATTTGAGCACAATTGACGCCACTCACATCAGGCGCGTTTGCCGCTCCCGGCCGCTTACCTGTCCTTTGCCATAGGTAAAGCGAACTTGATACTTGGCCGTTCCAAATGCACGCAAAGATGATCTTTAGTTGATGGATGAGGTTGAATCCCTCACCGACTGAAGAGATCGCAAGGGCACTGTACCTGAAGTCCAGGCGATATGAGATCTGCAGCTTACATCGGGGTAAGTCCATTTCGCTCTATCGTAAGGATGCCTACTGATTCAGCACCCTTTATTCATAGACCTCAATGGTCCTGGCTACTGCTGTTATCATTCGTGCCCTTCATGAGCGAGCTAATTTCTACTCCGCTTGCGTTTATCTCGCCCAGAGCAATGCATGTCTTATGGTAAAAGACCGAAAGCGCGGACCCTTGCTAAAAGTCACCGCTCATTGGAAATTAGGTACTCACGAACGTTGCCCTCCTCGGGGTGTGCACTGGTATGCTTGGGCTCCAGCGGCTCTTCTACGGTCCTCTACGTCCCATCGAGGTAGAACAGCTCTACGAGAAGGCTTGGTTTGCCATCACTGAAACGTGCCTCGCGATGACCATATTCCGAGAAGAAGTGGGCGGATGGTTTCTGGTGATGTTTGTCTGTCTTCTCATAGGCAAGGTCTGGGGATGGATTGGAGAGGGTCGAGTCGAAATCTTGGAACAACAGCCTCCATCAAACCCACGCTTGTTCCACGCGCGACTCTCTGTCTCACTCATCATCTCGACACTGTTCGATATCTTTATGCTTCGGTACTCTATAAACACCGTCTTACGTCATGCGAGACCTAATATGATGGTCATGTTCGCCTTCGAATTTGCTGTCTTGACTATTACCTCCATGTCGACAGCGGCACGCTACACGATCTCTCTCCACGAAGCAAGTGTTATTAGCCAACAGATCAAGGATCGTCGAGCGCAGATAAGACGGGAGAGGGAGGAAAGTCAAGCTCAAGCGGCTACCACGAACCAAGATACTACTCCGGAGTCTGAGGTGAACGTCGCAGCTGCGGATGATGACATCGATTCGCTGGACGTTGATGTTCCAGGTTGGGAGGAAAAGGGCAGATGGGTATTCTATCTGGACTTAGTTACGGGTATGTTTCTTCAGTTGAAGCCCTGCCTGATGTTTTGCTAAGCTCTGGAATTAGATTTTTTCAAGCTTATCTTGTATCTCACGTTCTTTTGCGTCCTTTGCATGTTCTACGGCATGCCTATTCACATCATTCGTGATGTAGCTCTCACCATTCGCTCATTCTACAAGCGCATCACCGATTTCGTCCGCTACCGACAAGCAACACGGGATATGAACGCACGATATCCAGATGCGACCTCCGAAGAAGTCGCCCGTGAAGACGTCTGTATCATTTGTCGAGAAGAGATGAGGCCTTGGCAACAACCAGACGCCCAAGGGGCTCCACAACGTAACAATGGTGGAGCCGCTCGCGCGGCGCCTACTACCGTTGACGAGCGCTTGAGACCCAAGAAGCTTCCTTGTGGTCATATTCTCCACTTCGCTTGTTTACGCAGTTGGCTTGAGCGACAGCAGAATTGTCCAACCTGCCGAAGGCCTGTGCTCGTAACAGGAACGGTAACAAGGACGCAGGAGCAGAATCAGGCGAACCAGCACGGCCGGGCTCAACCTCAGCCCAATCTTCCGCAGCCACCGCTTCCTGTTCAAGGAAATCTTCCACCGCCAGTGGCAGCTCAGAATGTGATCAATCTAGGTCCGCTTCGTATAGCTTTTGGCGCCAGGCAGGTACCGGTCAACCCGCAACAGGTGAACAATGAACCAAATCCTCCTCATCAGCCAGGATCGGTGCCAATCGGGACGCAGATACCACGGATAGCTAATACCTTTGGTATCCAGCGACAAGCCGCTGGTGCACAGGCACGGACCTTTGCCAACTTCAGCCCCACAAATCTCCAGGCCCAGATTTATCAGATCGAGCAACAGCTGGTGCGGGACATTAATGGACTTCGAATCCAGCAGAACCAGTTGCAATTTGTGAGAGCGTTGCAAGGCGAGCTTGCCAGGCTGCGAATGGCACAGGCGAGCCCTGACGGCCTGTTCAACGGCACGCCCTTTTTGGGCAATCAATCTGGGGCCGTGGACCTGGTGCCTCAGACTGTACCCTTAGGTACTTCTTTCAGTACAATTCCGCAGCAGCAGAGTTTCGGTACTGGACATCAGAATCTGCCTCAAGGCATGACACTACCTCCCGGTTGGAGTATCCTGCCTCTGCAAAGACTGGGTGATGAACGAAGTACTAACTCAAGTGAAACAAGCAACACGGGTATCGGAGTTCAGCCACAGTCACTAGCTACTCCAGCTCCGGCGATTTCATCAAGGCATGAAGGAGTGGCACCTGCAAATCCTCGGACAGCTAATGGAAACAGTAGTGCGTCGTCGAGTTCTGGAGAAGGGTTACCACCGAAGACTGCAACTCCTGTGCCGCATATAAACGGGCATTCAAACCCTGAAAGTCACAGAGAGCAGACCAATGGTGTAGTCAAATCTTCGAGTAACGACCCGCTGACGGAAGTTCCTCGGTGGGGCTCTGCCCCCAGCTCTCTACCTATGAACAGCCAGGAAGAGTCCAGTGATGCTGGAACTACAAGCGACAATACTAAGGCTACAGAATCTTTCACGAATAACGCGCAAATTAAGGGCAAAGGCAAGGCTTCCACGGTGGAAGACTCGCCGGATGACTTGGATTGAGCGAGTGCAATTGTGTACCTACAATTGCCGGGTGTTCTACGGACTTTACATATATTAACCTGCTTTTAACAGCATGAGCGAAGGAGTTGGGGAAGAACTATGTTGTGTGATCTAGCCAGAATCCTGGAATAGGCGTGGAGAGACGACTGGACGATAGCGTGTACCTGTATTTCTATAGAAGTATACCCAGGACTATATGAACGCCGAAATTTCCCAATTAGAGCAATGGGGGCGGTGTCTCGTTACCCACGTCTTTTAGAGTTTAGGATCTGAGGATTACCAGATACTTGATCTGGTGGGATATTGCAGATGATTGCAGATGACAATGATCGTAAATTGATGCTTGAAAAGCTGCAATGCACGGGCCATGGTAATTCCCATTGGCTGATGGCAGGGGGGTCGATGCGTAAAGGGAGCCCGCGCTGCGGGGATTAGGGGGTTTAGGGGGGGTTTTGGACCCGATTAGAGAATTTGGATTTCCAGCAGGTCGGGAAGGCAGATGTGCAGATGACAGATGGCTGATGACACTTGCACATACCCGACAAGGGCCAATAAGCGTGCATAAATGAAAGCCTAACAGTGCAGTGACGTATCATTGCCGCAGTCTACCCTATGAAAACAATTGCCAGCCCTTTCCGCATTATATTCCTCCACGATGATGACCCCAATATGAACGTATGACCAGATTCAGTGATTGAGTTCGCTCGCCGAGATCTACATGGCCGTTTCCATGGATCTCTCCATCACCCCACCCACTAAAAGACCGCCTAGGGCCTGGACATCGCAGCTAGGGGCCCGGTCCCTAATACCCCCTGCGCAAGATCCCTACAAGTGATGCCCGAAGTGGTAAATCGTGAAGAGTGAATTGTTGACCCGTTCGTCGCCCACATGGCAGCCCCCTGATATTTTTTGAGAGACCTCGCTCGCGTCTTCATCTGCCTCTCACAATGTCAGCAGCTACAAACTTCCTGTAAAGCTGCAGCTTCAACGTCGAGCAATGCCATCCGTGCCAATGCCGCTCCGACAGTATAATTCACAACAAGCAATGCGCCAGTTAGACGGTCTTCGGCAGCACGCCCAACACGAACCTACCACCAGCAATGGTACCCACTCCCACAGTTCAAGCAATAGTGCCTACCAGAAAATCTTTCCTCCAATAGGCGTCCATGACTTCCAAGAATTCCCCACCCGACGACCAAACACTGCCAGTGCTAAAGCATCTGCTTCGCGGCCCAAACATGATGTCCGTTCTCCAATACCCAACTTTGAGCCACCTACAATGCATGACCGAGAAGCCTCAACGTTAGTATCTTTGCTCCTCGACAGTATGTATCTGACAGCTAATCTCTACTTCAGTAACGGCCAAAATGGCTCCTCCTCGGTTGCCAGTCCCCGCCCACAAGGACAAGAATCCCATTTCTCGCGCAGCGCATCACCTGTATCCAAGCTATCTTCCAATGGGACATATGAGACACAAGCGACCTCCTTTGATCTCCCAGCATTACAGGCACAATCGGCTTTACCGGACTCAGATTCGATGGAGCCCTTGACAGGAGATCCTGCTGGCTCTTTTGATCTTGTCGCCCCACCAGAAGGTGATCAGCAAGCGTTCTCCTTGGAAACCCGCTCAGAGCAGCTCTTTTCCCGTGCTCACCTCGAGATAATATTTTCCCAACCGTCTTCCCTCCTAAGGTTTACTGCTTTTTTGAGCACCCACAGACCGCAGTCCGTTCCTGTTTTGATATACTACCTTGATGCACTCAAGGCATTAAAGGCAATCAAATACGCCAACGCTATTGCAGAAGCTCTGAGTCCGATACCAAAGTATGACTTTACGGCGGATCTGGCCCCATCAACAATAAATCGAGAATTGGAAGCCAAAGCGGCGTCTGCATTTGACGTCTTGACTCAGGAAGACCTGCCCGCTTTCATTACGAATCTGTATATTCAGATCGTCAGCATGAGCATCTCTCAGAGAATCACAGGAACTCTGGCCCCACATCTTCGTGAAGCTTCTGAGGGTCTAGCGGAAGTGTTCTGTCTCACGGATCCGTCAAGGCCGGATAATCCTATAGTGTTCGCTTCCGAAGGTACGTTGCCTATCTGACTCTAGATGTCAAATGGTGATATTGATGGATACAGAATTTCACCGAACTACCCAGTATGGAATGAGTTATGCTATAGGTCGTAACTGTCGTTTCCTCCAAGGGCCGAGAACACACCCGCGCAGCCCACAAAGACTTGGAGAAGCAATCAGATCTGGCAGAGAACATTGTGAAGTATTCCTGAACTAGTAAGTACTATGCTTGATGGCTCTTTAATATTGCTAACCGTAGTCGAAGCCGACGTGATGGTTCCCCATTCATGAATATGCTCATGGTAGCCCCTTTGTGCGACAGTCGGGGCAAAATTCGATACTTCATAGGGGCTCAAGTTGATGTTAGTGGGCTAGTCAAAGATTGCACCGATTTGGAGACCTTACAGCGGCTTGTTGTTCAAGAGCAGGGCGAGCAAAAGGATAGTAATGGCGGCAACAATGACGGGCAGCAAGAGTCAAAAGACGACTTTCAAGATCTTGCCGAGATGCTGAACATGGCTGAGCTCGAGACGGTGCGGAAGTTTGGGGGACGGATGCATAGAGAGTATGAGGATGAAGAAGGGGACTCCTCCCGGAACAGTGCACCTCATATGCCGAGGCTACTGCTGCAAGAGCCCACTGGCGACATAAACCCGGAATTCGAGCACACTCGTCAGAGTGGAAAACTTAGTGGAATCTATCAGAATGTAGGGATCCATGTTGCATCACAGCGAGTGGGACTAATTTGATCTAGTACCTACTCATCCGGCCCTACCCATCTTTTCGTATTCTTTTCGCTTCGCCGACATTACGAGTACCTGGTATCCTTCAGGCGCCTTTCATGGACAAAATTGGCGGCTCCTCACGTGTTCGAGACGAATTATCTTCTGCGCTAGCCGAAGGGCGTGGAGTAACAGCCAAGGTACGGTGGCTCTCTAGGATCGACGAAGAAGGCCGGAATCGTTGGATCCACTGTACTCCACTGTTAGGAAGCAATGGACAGATCGGTGTCTGGATGGTGGTACTTGTGGATGACGAGCAAGATCTCAGCAGGAGGTGGAAACAGGCTCCCCCCGTTGCACCTCACCGCGGTAAAGTCTACGGCTCAATTCGCGATACCCACAACCGCGCAGGAAGCAGCGCAGACACTATCCCCAGCCAATCAGGATCAACCCCAAGCAAATATGGTCCCAGGGCACATAACAATTACAATCCAAGGACAGGTGGTCAGAATGGATCCCTCAGATCCACGTCACCTAACTCTGTCCTCCTATAGCAGAGCCCTTAAGGGAACTACGGCTGCACTGCGCTTCACTTCTTGTATGTTCTTTAACCACCACTTCGCTATGGAAGGATTCCTTGCACCAGTCAACAAAGCTTTACTGGGTTTTGCTGTTTATACTACGTTATCGAAGGCACAGAGATGGATTGCAAGGCTTGCCGTGCAGGTCCTAATGTATATTGATGATTCCCATTTAGAGATGCTTGGGACGGAGGTGGGCTTTTGCTTTCAAATCAAAGCATGTTGAAAGGAATGGCTTTCTTGCATTGGCAAGTACATTCAAGTCACGATCCTTCTCTTGAATTGGATGGCTTCGCAAGCATGCTAGCAAAATTGAAAGTGCACATAGATTTGCTTCATCGAGCATCGAGCATAGTCGCGCGGTTGAAGAAGACGCGGCTAGTTAAATTCAGCGAAGAATCATTTGAATGAACGTGAACCTACCCACGACCATTGAGATATGCAAATCTTGAGCTGAGATAATATCCAAAAGGCGTGGGTCTGCAAATCTGGCAGACTATCTGTAACGCTGACCTCACATCGACCTGCTCATCCTTCTGTTGTCTTCCGACGTCCTTTAATATTTGTTTTTCCCCTCAACTTCCAATTTACCGCAATACCAAAGACTCTGAATTTTCAATAACCCTCGCAGGGTCACCTATCAATGTCTAGCTGTCAATTCCTTATAAAGTTGTGTCCACAGATACTACGAGCGCCAAAGCTGAAGTACAGCACTTTTTGCTTATGGGTCACGCCTGCCTGTTGATACTAGGTGCCGAGTAAGTCTTCCCCAGTCTCTCTCACGTCTCGATGTGCGGATTCAGCTGATCGCCTTGGAGGGAGTTACTCGGGCTGCATCGACATCAAAAATGTGGTGTTGGCGTATATAGAGAATGTCTGTACTCAGGAAGCTTCTCCAATTATCCGCCGTTGCGGCCTTCATTGTCCTTCTTTCTTTTCTGCAGAAGCTGGAGACGCACGAAGAGCCACAAGGCCGAACAAGGGTCGCACGCCATCGGGACGTGTCTGTAGGCACCTTGTTCAGGTCGCAATCCGGCAAGAAGACGTCAAATTCCAAATACTATGACATATCTAAAGAGGAGGCGGATATAGGCGAAGCCCAAGTCTACTCTGGAAGACCAAATCCCTTAGGGGCCACCTACACCAGAGTAATGGTTATCCCACGAATGAAAGACGAGAACATTTCTTGGATCGCAGATGAACTTCCAGACCTTGACACAGTAATCTACGTTGCCAACGACCCCTCCGCACCACTTCATCCACCAAAAAACAAAGGCCACGAAGTCGTGATTTACCTTACCTATATCATCGACCACTACGAGGACTTACCAGACATCGTCATTTTCATGCACGCGCACCGTTGGACACACCATAACAATCACCTTCTAGGCCACGATGCCGTCCAGATGATTCGACGCTTGAATAGCGACTACGTTACAAGGAAAGGCTACGTGAACATGCGATGCGAATGGTATCCCGGATGTCCAGAGTGGCTACATCCTAAAAATGCCCAAGAATCGCTGGCGAAGCAAGAGGAGGAGGTGCTTTCAAGATCCTGGACGGAACTATTCCCCACTCATCCCATCCCAAAAGCGCTAGGCCAAGCATGCTGTGCGCAATTTGCTCTGTCCCGGGAGCGTATTCTCTCCATATCGTTGAGCCAATTCATCTTCTACCGAGATTGGATCATGAGGACGCCGCTCAGTGACTATGTTTCAGGCAGAATTTGGGAATATACATGGCAGTTCCTGTTTACTGGACAAAGTATTGTTTGTCCTGCAGAACATATTTGTTATTGTGATGGGTTTGGAGTGTGCTTTGGGGGGAATACTGAATACAAGGATTATGAGCGTCTGCGCCAAACGAAAGAGGGGTATGAAAGGGTGTTGATGGAGTCTAGAGTGCGAAGGGCTGGCCTGCAGGTGGGAGATGATGGGCAGGGGATTAATAACGCCTCTTCAATCAAGAGCGACGATTCGACGAGTCTTGTTCATCTCGAGAAACAGATCGACGCGCTCGAAGATGAAATCTCGAATAGGAGAAAAGCTGCGCTTGAGAGGGGCAATAACCCTGAGAATAGGGCTAGAGAATGCGGAAGGTATTGGGAAGGGGAGTTGAGGAGTTGAGAAATGTGAATGGGAAAATCAGCAGGCTGGTGACCAATCCTGGCTAATCCGGGCTATTTGCTGGAGGCATTGTTATATTCTGGCTGGGTAGATTGGGGGCGAGGAGGTGTGTATAGGATAGTTAGCTGCGAGCAAAGGGTATGAATAAATGAATGGTCTCATTTATTCGGTCATCGCGTTTAGAAACTATATGTAGGAAATCTTCGACCCAGATTCTCAAACAGCAAGACCAGTGTTCCCAATCTACCATCGATGAATCCATGGCTGATTAGGTCTATCTATTCCTTCCCCTAACACCCCCCAAAATCAACACGCCATCCAAGACAGCTCTACTTCCCCCCCACACCAGCGACCTAAATCCCTGCAACACCCTCCGTCAATTCCCAGGAGCACGCAATCCTTTACCCCCTTACCTCAACGCACCATTTCTCAACCTCGATACATCGTTACCCCCCTTCCTCCCTGTCTCTCTCTCCATACCTACCAAACCCCCACCCCCCCCTAAAATACGTAAGAGAATGTCGCAAAAGTCACAACTCATGTAGATAGAGCTGATACTCAACAACCCCATACCAATAACACGCCTACAAAATATAACTCTAGGAATTTCTCACCCTTTGTTATACCGTTCTCGCACTTGAGAAGTGTATCATATTAAAGGACAATTACTGCGATAGAGATGGTTGATAAGGATTGGGCTTGAGGTAAAACAGGTGGTGTGTGTATGTGTGACTTATGCTTAATTCTTAAACTGATACTTTCTAATCCGACCCCCCTTACACCCTTGACAATTATAGTTCTAATGGTTTCTAACCCTTCATCATACTTTTTATGTACTTAATAAGAATAAGTGTACGAGTAGAATGAATAGATGCTGCACTAAAAATGGTTGATGAGTGTTGGGTTTAGTTTGAACTAGGTGTTGTGTGTATGAGTTATATTTTGTTCTAGAGGTGATTCTTGACAAGCTTGCTATGCGAATGGAAAGGGAAGGGTGAAGGGTATGGATTTGATAGAAGGGGTTGGAAGGGGTGTTGGGGAGGAGAAGGGAGGGGGGGGCGAAAAGGGGAGGGTGTGGGTGTGGGGTGGGGGTTAAAGATGATGGAAGGATGGGTGGGAGGAGGGAATGGGGAGAGTGTCGAGGGGATGGTTAAGAGATGGTTTTAGTGTCGTTATTGAAATAACTTGGTTGGCATATGGATGCATTGTCTTGACAGGTAGAACAATATTTCAGCACTGATTCAATCACGAACGTGGTGGGTGTAACCCTAAACGATATCATCGACGAGTCCAGAAGCCTATTGCGTGTCATCTCGCTTCTTGCTATTCTGGGCGATCAATTGGTTTTTCGTGGTTGTTGGGTGAGGGCAGAGAACTCTGGGGAGGGAAATTCGTTTGTGTGTGATCTTGTCATGGGATAGCTGGATATCGGAGCGTGCAAATCTTTCTTGAGACCGGATTTTGATTAAGCCATTGCATTTTGAATTGAGGCAGTTTCTCTTATCACCCGTTGGGAACGCTGTCTTTTCATAGTACAAGCAATATATTTGCAAGGAAAATTAAGATAAGGTGCGAAAGCGGCAGGCATTTGATAGAGCAAAGAGCTGAAATTTCACACGAAGATACGTGTGAGAAAGCTTATAAGGGTATCTACCGATGCCAAAGTGCAATTCCAACTCCATGGATGCTTTCTTGCTCCAGAGTAGAAATGCAATCGGGAGGTGCACTATTGTAAGCAAGTGATCAATCAACGCTTTCGTTTTTTGCTCGGCTTCTCCTGTTCGGGCGTTTGAATAAGGAACTCTTCAGAATCGATCTCTAGGCGCCCGCGGAGAACACTGAGACCGATGATATCCCTAGTGTAACACTTCCACATTCCCAGAGCTGACGATTTTACATCTTCACCAGTCCCGATGATAAGTATGAAGGGCAGCTCCTCCAGCGGTTTCTTAGGTAGCGTAGTCAAAACGCTCTTCGCTCCGGCGTAAGTTGCGATTTCCTTGAGATCTGAAAATCCGCTCTTCCCGACCTCCTTCTTTGCTGTTGCGGTGAAGATAACGGTCCAGTCCTGTAGAGTTTTGAGTCCCTGTCTCCCCCTTTCAATAGCATCCCTAATATTGAAGCCCCACTCATCCTCTCTTTCTGGATCTCGCGCAAGATACTCTTCCATGGTTTGAAGTTTATTGCACCGGGCACTCTCCGTCACCCAGTCATCGGTGATCACCTCTTTGCCAAGCATGATTGCCATGATCAATTTGCTAGTTTTTTTCAACTCACCTTTACCGACGCACAAGACTGTACATTCAGACACCGATTGCGCTTTTTCTATGCCTTGCTGGCTTAGAAATTTCATGAATGCTCTTGAGCTACCGACTGCCGTCGAGCTAGAGAAAAGGATCCGTACGCTGCCGTCTCTGACATCGAGCTGGCTCATATCTTCCCGAACAACCGACCTAGTGCTTCGCATGGAGCTGGTTGGCTCAATGGGATGTGGGGTTCCCTGGGATCTCGTAGTGGTCCTGCCTTTGGCGCGTGATTTTGGAGATTGGGCATGGTTATTTGGCGTCTTTTGCATTACACTTATGGTGTCCATCAGACTATCCTGGCTATCTTCCGCTCGTGATGAAGGGAGTGTCTGTTCCTGAATATCCAGTGTTTGTTTAGTAACCGTAGAGGGAATGGGATCGGATGGATCAAGATGATTTGTTGGCGAAGAAGAAGACACGTCTCCATGGTCCTGGACAGGGAGAAGATGAGGCGTTGTAGTATGATGTCCGCTTTCATTGTCGGTCTGCTCCAGGTGGGTCGGCTTATATCGGCCTGTATGAAGCTTGTCAAATTGTTGTGACTCAAGAACGCCTGCCTTCTCGTGAGGTTGATCTGATTCAGTACTCAATTCCCTAGGTTCTTGTTCAGGAAGCGGACTCCCTAGTTGGCCATCCTCCTCCACGCGTTCTGCAATAGTTTGTCTTTCCGCGTCTCGGTTCGCTCCCAATAAACTTTGCTTGGACAAATCCTCTGGCCGATTCTGGCTGTCTACTTTCCCAGTCATGGCAACTTCAGCAGCACTATTAACAAGAGGAGCAGGACCAGCAGGGTTTGCTTGGGGACTCTCGAGTACAGCTGAACTTCCTCTACCGGAAGGACGGGACAACAGTGCCGAGGGTTGGTTGATTTGACTGACTTGTGATTCATATTGCTCTGTTGAAGGGCCAGATGAGGAAACAGGGAGACTATCATGCTCTTCAGGGACAAGGTCAAAGGTTCCTTTGCCAATGTAGAAGCCTTCACCAGGTCGAAGCTGAACCAATGATCGTACACCAGGAGGCGAAGAAGGCTTTACCCGGATGCCGGAATGGGCTGATCGGTCATCAAATCCATAGCCTAATGATTGGATATATACGTTAGATGCGAGTGCCTCGAGGCGTACGAAGCCATTGTCTGTGTCTACAAGCCTCTTAGTACGGAAAATACCCTCGTAGCACAGATGACAAACGGAGAATGGCTAAGTAGTCAGAACCTTCATCTCTATCTTGGGAGACAACAAACTCCTCGTCAGCACCGTCTGTTGGATTAGGGTAACAGATGAAATGATTAACTTCGTTGTCATCTAAGCTCAGCTTTATGTACGTGTTCTTGATACGAGATGTTCCGTCTTTCACATTTCGAAAATGTTGCCTAAGACAAAGACACCCTGATGACATTTCGAGTGATGAACCTGTCTGCCTTGTGATACACGAAGACCTAGTACCCTTCAACACACGTCGATGTTTGGTATCACTGAGCTTGGTCTAGGATGGAGCAACAGTGCCGCTACCAAATCAAGCTTCGGCGCTGGAGGCGGAAAGAAGAGAACACCGAGGTAATCGATAACCCTATTTCAGCTTAGAACAGCCCCAGGGGTTAAGGCCCTTTGGGGCATCCTATTGGTCCAGCCGCGCAGCTTCGGGTCGGAGTCTTAGCAGTTGCAAAACCTTCGCCAAATCTTGGCATTTTCTTTTGCGCCCCCTACCATACTCCCTAGAGCGACCGTCCATACAAAAATCAATCTAGTCATATAAATCGGTGCTGTAGATTGAAGCGTATATACGCGCGATCATATACATATCCTGTATATGTTTATAGCTGGTATAGTGGCTGAGAATTGGGGGTTTAAGAATTAGCTGCTTAACTACAGTAACTGCTACGGTAACTACTATAATAACTGCCTAAACTTAAACCTTTAATATCTCAACAATGCTACATCTAAAACTAATAAGCAATATAGCTCTAGAATTATAAGATTTAGATCTATAACTTTTATATACAAATATTATAGATTAGGTCAACTTTTTATCGACAGTCGTGGTGGTGGGCGCAAATGAAAATGCCAAGATTTGGCGAAGGTTTTGCAACTGCTAATTAACGAGGCTATGCGCTAGATGAAGCACGACTGAGGAACTGAGGTATGTGCCTGTACTCCACTTACCCTCACCCTCGATTGCCTGCCATGCACATGTACAACATTATCCCTATTTCTAAGCTCTCGGAGCCCCGGAGTTTTGGACTTGCCCATTTATGTATCGCACGCTGATAAGACTTAGGCTTCCTTGCATATATCGTAACCTCAAGTCCCATAACTCAAGAATCCAAATGCTTGTAGCAACATATGTTTGCAAGATACATTAAACGACCATGGAAAGTATGGCACAGCTGCAGAAAACAGATAGTTTCATCAAAGAAACTTTGCGGCATAGCGGACATTTGACTAGTGAGTATTGCCTTTCCCTTACTGGTACAGAGTGTTCCAGTCCTAAAGCAAATAGTCACCTTCCAACGGATAGCGCGGAAAACCATTACTCTTTCCGATGGGACGGAAATCCCTGAGGGCTCCACGGTATTTTCGCCGGCAAACGCCATTAATTTTGACCCTGTACTCTATCCAGATCCCGAGACCTTCGATGGTTTACGTTTCTACAAGCTTCGACATGCTTCACCTGAAAACGAAAAGAAGTTCCAGCTAACAAGCATCACCAAGGAACAGATGCAATTTGGAATGGGCAGACACGCGTGCCCGGGACGATGGATTGCTAGTCATCAAGTTAAACTCATACTTGCACATCTCCTTGATAAGTATGACTTTAGGCTGAAGAATGGCGAGGGGCGGCCGAAGACCATCTTGTTCCAGACAAATCAATTTCCCGATCCACAAGGTGAGATATTGTTCAAGAATAGAAAGCAGCAGGATGGATATGGTAGACTGGTACAGCTTGACGGTATTCAAACCGATACTGACCTATTGCGTGGGGTATTCAACCACCCAGTGTTGGCTTGGGCATGCTCTGGAAAACATTAGTGAAGTTGATTTTTCACGACCAATGTGCATGGTTCGATATGTTCCTTGCCATGGTGACGGTGTGCATGCATGTATGTGAATGACCTTGGAGGAGCCGTGAGTGAATTAATTGCCTTTTGCACCTTCGAGCCAGGCTCTGAACCGTCATTTGGCGGCACTCGAGTCAAATCCGGGTGAAAGCTTTGCGATCTGGGTTGAAGTGGCTGTTGGGACCCTCTAATTGAAATATCTGCTCTTCTCAGCATATATAAAACATATTATTGGCGACTTACCGTCAGTTCACAAGATTCCTCTCTACAAGCATGTTTTCCTGAGAGAAGGCGTCCAGGCATTTTCACACTGTTGCGCTCTTCCGTCGGCAAGGCTCGCTTTTGCCTCAAGTACTTTCCCGACTCTATCGGATGACGATCAAGCAAGTCAAGCTTCTCCATAGCCACAAGCTTACGACTGCAGGTTGCCTGAACGGCGGGCCTTGAGGGTACTTTGAGATACACCCAGTTGTGTTTCAGATTGGTCTCGTCATCAATTCACCCTCGTCTTCAGAGCCGTAAAGCTTTTCGACCGTGGACAAAGACCTTGACTGGACCTTCTGCAATCTATTCGACTTCCATCTGTTCCGCTACGAATCATGCAGAGGGTCGTATTGTCTTGCGTACAGGAACTTCACATGCATGTCCTTTCTAGAAATTGATGATGACTTGGTTGGAATTTATCATCGGTCTAAAATGCGCTGACGATCTTAGCGTGCCAAGCCTGCCCCTATGGGCGCCTGGACCAGACCCGCTGATATCTCCTACCAAATTTAGATAAACATCAGAACAAGCGATAGGAGCTTTGCGCAACCGATCTTTCTCTCAGTGAGCAATATAATATACTGGGTAGAGTAAAAGTGGTTCACGTGCATACATGCCACGCGTCTCTACAAAACGCCAAGTCACGTGCTCTCGCCAAGAATTTGACCAATAGGACCTTATTCAAGTCCACACTTAACACTCCCTTACTATGCTTTACGAAAGCCTATACAGAACATCTACATCATCATATTCATGGGAATCACATTTTTCAAAGGCACTCGGGAGTCCGCAAGTCCGCAACACCATCCAAAGAAGACTTCATCCACGCAATGGGTCGGTTATCGTAAGAGGCATGTGGGGCGTCTCAAGCACAATACTAAAAGTTCAATATGCTGACCGCGATTGCGCGGACCACCTTTGACTCGTCAGACATTGCGGCATGCAACCGTTGGAGCTGCTTCCACCTCGACGTTATGAGATTGGTGTGTTTTGCTATACGTTGGGTGATATCGATGATTGGCTGTTGATATGGAAACCACTCCTTCCAGTAGTCCGTGGCTATACCTGGAAATTTTCTTTCGAGAATATTTTGGATACATTTCGTATCATTGTCTTCGCCATGATGTGAATACTGATTTACCAACATGCGGAATGCAGGTGGCCTAGTTCGCGATGTCTTCATATTGTAGTTGGTGAATTGTGGTGCTTTCGGCAAACAACAATACTAACATTGAAACAACACCACTCTACATCCAGACGCATGAGGCAATCCACCTTCTCTACTTCTTTTCCTTTTCCAGCTCTTAATTCTCTTCTCATCAATCACTCATTACTTGAAGCTCTACTGCAGGACACTGTGTTTCTTCAACATCGCATCTTCTCGACTCACCAGACACCATACTCCAGATTCTCTACGCACTCATCTCCAAAACATCCCCGGGATCTCAACCTCCTCATCAGTGTTCGCAATGGCCTCTAGCACAGACTTCAATCCATTTCAGCAATCGTTCACCCTTTACGAGGCCGATGGCACACCATTCAACGTTACCATTCCTGAGCTTGACGCCTTCGTCTTCTACAACGACCAAATCTGCATTACCTACGGAGCCGAGATAGGAGCCTCTATCGTTCTTTTTATCGTTCTACTCCTGCTCACCAAGCGAGACAAGCGCACTTCCGTCATATTCATCATCAATGCACTGGCATTGTTGTTGAATATCATTCGGATGGTCTGCGCAAGCATTTACTTCACCGGGCCATTCATTGAAACATACGCCTTCTTCAGCCAGGACTTTTCTCAGGTCCATGCGAAAGATAAGGCAGTGTCTGTCGTCTCTGCGACTCTCACTGCTCTTATGCTCCTCTTCGTCGAAGCTTCTTTGTGTCTCCAGGCTCGTGTTGTGTGCATTACACTTCGCCCCATCTATCGGAACGCCATCTTCTTGATCTCGATCCTGATTGCATTGGTTGCGGTTGGCTTTCGGTTTGCTCTCTGCATTGAGAACAATATCCTCATCGTGCAGGAAGCAGCTGAGGAGTCTCTGAACTGGCTTGCAAATGCGACAGACATCGCAACTACCATTAGTATATGCTGTTTCTGCGCTGTCTTCGTCACGAAGCTCGGATTCGCACTTTACCAGAGAAAGAAGCTAGGACTGGTACAGTTTGGCCCAATGCAAATCCTGTTCATAATGGGTTGCCAGACGCTAGTGATCCCAGGTTCGTGTGTTCCCTTGTCATATAGAAGCCAACGCTGACAAGTCGTGGCAGCGATCTTCGGCATTCTGGAGTTTTGTGTCTCGAGCCCGAACATAAGCTCCAATGTCCTTACTTCTACAGCAATCTTCCTACCACTATCATCCCTATGGGCCTCCGCTTCGCTCGATAGCCGTTTCGCAGACACGAAGGCGCAGAACTTTAGTCGCAAAATGATTACAAGCTACGCCACAGGATCTTCGGCTCCCATAGCCAACCACGGGACCATGAAGGGTCCACTCAGCCCAGCTAACACCGAAAATACGCGCGCCAGCTCCTATTCTTCAAACGTTCATTATGGACATCAGCAATTGGCACTTGAGGATCTCGAAGCTCAAGGCTTGGCTGGCACAGGTGCATTTCTTGAGAGGGAATAGACTTGCCGAGAACGTGGTTCATTGTCGTTAGCAAATATATGGGGAATCACATATCCAAATTGGCATTGGTTACGAGGGACTTCCCTATCTGGTGGACAATTTTCGCACGTGGTGGCTTAATCTTATTTCCTTGCGGGAGCGTTGCGGCTCCTTTGGATCATGCAATCTTTGGGTTCAGCGAATCATGCTTCATATTCATCATGTTACAGCCTATCAATAACAAGTCATAGAAGACGACAACCACTTTCCTTTTCATAGCAGGCATATCACTAGCTAGCAACTGCTGATAAGCCAACTTTGTTGCTCCCCTTCCGGGGAAGAGCAAGAAATGATATGCAACCAAAGATGTCCCCTCTCTCAAGGTTTGGCATCATGAAGACTCCGTAGCAAGTATTGAGGTTACCAGTGATGCCTAATTCATAATAGTGACCATCATCTCAATATGCTAAACATAATGATGACCAATGACAGCAAAAGTTCTCACCCTCCCATTTCAGAAGTACCCATGTGCACAGACCGCCCGCTATAAGTTGGGGGGAGCGCCCGCTACGGGAAGAGGCAGGACTGATGCAAGCTTGCCACCCTGAGCGCGAATTGTACTCTCAGCCCCTCGCTTCACAGTGGGATCGGCAGGAATTATGGTCTGACGTGCATATGGCCGATGGCGGCTGAGTGCAGGTCGTTACGCTGGAGCAAAGTCAGATCATATCATTGGTGCATTGGGCGTAGTTGACGGAGTTGACGGAGAGAGATGGGTGGGAGATAAAGCCGTGGGGAGGCTTTATTCGCCGGAGGGTGGAGGAAGGGCAACTCCCCCTTACTCGTACAAGGATAGTAAAGGATAGTAACGAACGATTTGCCTTCAATTGCGGTCGCTGAGCCACTCCACCTTGGGCTTGACTTACCCTTACTACTACCTAGTTCTAGGTTGGACAAGCCCCCCTAAACGCAGAGGGTAGCAGCGCGGAAGATCGACCTGGTGATCGACAGCTTCTATTTTCATCGGTGCAAGTGCATAGCCAGCTTCTGCCGTCCAATTGGTGCTCATACATCAGAGTAGAATGAACTTCTGTTTGAACTTCTTGCTCACTTCATGTTCATCATTGAGACTATAACTACTTATCTACAGTCAAGCAAATATTTCGGCAATGGAAGTTTCATTAATAACTATCTGCAGGAACAGATAGACTGTGGCTGCAATCGCCACCACACCACCAGGTTGACCCCTCCATCAGGTGCATAAGATGATACGTTCGCCTCTACGGGGCTACTAGACCTTAAGGCTTGAAACTTCCTCCTACTTGGCTGGCCAAGTTTGTCTGGGATTTCGGACTTCCTATTGATCTGTTCATCCCGACGTCAGCTCTGTCCTACGACCCCATGCTTACTATAGGGTCCTTGCTTTTCGTACTAATACCTAAGAGAGGCGCATTAAGCTTGGACACTCATATGTCGACTCTCTGACAATCTTCGTACCCCAAGGTGGTTCGCCGACACCATGGTCGAGTCTGCCAGCCCCCACAGCCTAACTGAGCCCTCAACGTTGACTGGCCCCAGTAGTTTTGGTAGTACTGGTGATCCGCAAGGACTAGCAACCGTTCACGAAGTACCTTACCATAAGGTCGGCTACAAAGAGGATGACTCTCCGGACAATCGACTGCAGTCGACAAGACAGCCGTCTGCTGGCTCACGCGATGTTAGCTGTGACAGCTCGATGGGACAAAGCTATAACGAGAAACCACAGGAGGTAACCCCACGGCGGCTACGACACACTGGACCAACGAAAGCAGACCGCGATGCATGGCAGCAATCAGAGACACCCTCGGCGCAACCGCGCAGTGCCAGCTACCGCAATACGAGGACAGACAGCATATCCAAGCCAAGATCACCTAAGAAGGACAAGAAGGGCGGGTTCAGGAACACCCTTCGTCGAATGTTCAGCAGAAGATCAACAAGGGACAGGATCAGTATGCCGGATTCTATGGTCTATCCCCAACATGTAAGGCTCATTGCTGAACAGAATTGCTCATCACGAAACCTAAACCTGGTGTAGGATCCTGCAGAGTTCATAACTTCAGCAGCAGACATTCCGGCAACTCGCGCCGCCTCAGTACCATCGGATGGCTTCTTGCGTACTAGCGGCTTGAACTCAAATCCACCATATCCAAAAGCTCCCAGCTCTGCTACTACCACCCCAGTTCCTCCTCCCCCTCCCCCTCCGCTTCCTCCTCAACCACCTTCCCAGCCAGAACGACCTCCACCAGAGCGACCCGTGCGGCCTAGAAGAGCAAGCGTACCAAGCCTGACATTCAGCAAGCAAGAGATGGAGGCGGTTGAATCTGCAATGACAGGGTTAGGGCTCCAGAACGCCTCAGAACCAGGTGTCGATGCCCAAAATATTGGATTTGCGGTCACTAACGGCTGCAATCCAAAACGGAGATCTCGGTCTGTGGGCGCCTTCCGAGATTCAGAACACCGTATGTCCCCAATACAATGGAGAAGGTTCCGAAGACGGAGCGACGAAATAAGATATTGGAGGCAGAGTACAGATCTGACTGCGCTTGGCCTGAAGGACTTCGACTCACCCATTATGACACAAAAAGACGACGTGGATATCGCCGATGATAATATGGGAGACATAGACGAGACCAACAGGGATTTCAACTTTGGGCTGTCTGGCGAGTCCATGCCAAATCAAGAACGTATCGGCCTGGAAGAGAGAATAGTTACCCTGGAAATAAAACTAATGGATTTTGAATACGCTCTATCTAAATTTCAAGCTGGATCTATGGCGTCTTCGCGGAGGCACTCTCACCCAGCGGAGTCGTCCAAACGTCAGGACTCGACAGAAAACTATTTCTCGGACCAACCCCAAGCCAGCGCTGAGCTGTCTCCTGCCTTATCATTGGAAACACCGCCTACAAGCCCCTCAAGATTTGCTTACGATGCTACACCCAAGCAACGGCCAATAAGCGTCGCCACAACTATGAAACCTAGCAATTCAGGTTATACCACTACACATCGCAAAGATAACTCTATAGATCGCAGCGTACGTTCTAGCTTAGCTGGCCTTACCATAGATCACTATACTACACTGATCACTCTAATACGCCACGAACAAGTAGCTCGGGTACGTTTGGAGCAGCAGGTCTCCATGCTGCAACGGCGCCTCGAGCAAATAACGTCACAGTCTCAACCTCAATCAATCGCAAATTCTCTCTCCCAACATTCACATACCCGCTCCCTTTCATCATCACAACGCAGACAAGGCTTCGTTGACATTGGGGATCGAGGACGGGGTCCTATATGGCAACAGCGGCCCAGGTCAAGTAGCTACAGTACTACAGAGACTGATACGGACGAGTCCACTTATCATGATGTCTATGTTACACCAGATATCACTCCGGTAGAGAGGGGAGAGTATGAAAGAGGGGCTTTCGAAAGGGCATCGGGCGTGGAGGAGGGAGTGGCATTCTAGGTTCTAAACACATTGCGGACAGCGCATTTCGATATTTCGCTTCTACGATCATCATGAAACGATAGGGATGGGTGCTGCGCACCTCGGACGGAACACGACTCTGGAGACACATATTATGTTGAGCACAACACAACGGAGGTTAGCGAATCTTTTTAACCTTCTCTGCATTTACTTGCTTCAATACACATTTCTATTACACCATTTTTCACTTCACAGCGTCGGAGTTACTATACCCAACTGTCAGGCCGACAAGACAGCAGATACGATGGACATGGGGGCGCCAGGCCAAGCAATCACGATGATTTAGGAAGTTTACGAGCTACGAGGGATTGGATATGGGTAGGTTAGCGGTTTGGAAACAATTTTGTAGAGGGCAAGTTAGCCAAATGTATAAGACAATTTTCCCAGGATTAAAAATAATCAGATCCTTCAACTTCGACAAGAATTCTGTTTTCTATTCGCAAGGCTATGTACTTCATCTCGCCAACCACTGCGATTCATCTGCAAAGCTTTATCCCCCAAACAATTATTATTTGTAAGACTATAAAACCCCTCCCTACCTTAATTATACGAACATCCCCGAACCACCCCCTAGATCTCACCTCAGCCCACACGACATCAACGCCACGAAAGCCACGCTTCCAAAGCCGTTCCTATCTGGTACCTTACTCTCTTCTGCGCTTACTGCTTACAGGGGAACCCGCCCGCGCCTCTAGGCTTTCTAGGGCGGGTTTCCGTTTCCCCTGCTTACTTACCCTAGCACGCGCAAGCGAGCTCGTGCGTGAGGCTGGTATGCGCTCCATACATTTTGCTTGAGTTAGTATAAGTAGAGTCCCCACGCGGATATCCGGTCGGGGCTTTGATATGGGGAGAAATGCTCCGGGTGGTAGGTGCGTTTGATGGGGAAATGGGATGTGCTTGCGTGATTAAGCGTGGGGATTGGGGGGAGGGGAGACTGGTATGGTGGGTTGGGGATTTTGGGTTGGAAGGATTGGAATCATGGTCTGCCTAACTGTCTTTGCGGCACACTTGTTGACAGAAAACGTAGACTTGCACATAGTAACGGTATTGGTGATTGATTGGGATGTCTCTTGTGAGCTAAGTAGTGATTGATTTCTGTATACCACACTTCACGCTTTCTACTCTCCGCCAGTGTCGACCCACTCCTCATCCTAATTGGCACCCTTCAATGGTAATGCAATTCTATTGTTACCGAAACGCCTTCGGCCTGTCCCCCAGCGCCCCATTCCAACGCCTCGTAATGTAGAAGTTCCTTGTACTCCGATTCGCCATGTACCAAGTATACTCCACAGGACTATTATCCGGGTCCGATTCTCGGCCTAAGTAGAGATAGATGTCAGTCGCGGTTCTCTGTCATGTCTGCAGCTTACGTATAGAAGACATGGTAGACATACATGTCATGATGCTCGCTCAGATTACTTAGATAGCGGTTCAGCTCTTCTACCCGCTCTTTATGGGTCTTGGTGCCTTCCCGCTTGAGTCGTTCATCCAGCTGCAACATGGTCAGCGTTATGTAATGCATCTCAGGCGCAGAATGGATGTGAGGGAAACCCACTCGTTTCCTCCTCCGCTCCTCGTGCCTCAGCTCTGCTTCTGTCTTACCAGCTCGTGCCGGCGGTGACGTAGCCTCTTCATCCCTCTCTATAGACTCATCTTGGCTCCTTTTCGTAATCGTCTCGGAGTCTTCCCCATCCGGTCTCAATCCCTCTCCTGATGCGCTATTCTTAGCCTCCTCCGCAGTCTCCAAGGCGGCAGACTGGGCCGGTTTTGGCTTCTTCTTTTTGTGCTTTGATACTTTGGAAGACGGATTGACACCTTTGAGTTTGAGACTACCGCTGACAGCGGCTGAGTAGTCGTCGCTGGGCATTCTTCTTACAGCATAGGAACAAATTTGGGCAGCCAGCGCAAGGTTTGGGAGCTTTGATACCGCGCTATCGTAGGGCTGAGCTAAAGTAGTGAAATCCGGGGTTGATCTGCAGGGGACTTGCCCCTAGCAATCGATTTCGTGGATTCTCCATGGCCCAATTGCTGGGCCTCCATGACGACCTCGCGCTTTGCCAGGGCGACGGCGAAGATCGCTACTACGATTTCGCAAGCTGATTTTGCTCCTAGACGGCAAACAAGGTCATTTGCAGCGTCGCTGCAGGCTTTTGCCTATAATGGCCCTGAGTCTTCTCGTGAGGCGGGAAAGGATAGGGTGAAGAGCGAAGATTCGGAAGATGATTTGTCGTCATTATCATCTGCGGGCTCAGCATGCGACCTTGATATCGAAGACCTGCCATTTGGAACCGCCCCCTCGCGCAAGCGCAAGAGAGGAGTGAATACGCCGTCCACAGCTGTGACTACGGTCTCAACTAAGACGAGTACGCGTACGTCGCCCCGGAGACAAGGCGTGAAGCTTGAAGATGGTACTGTTGGGAAATTGGGGAAGGTTAGAAAGACTAAGCGACAGCCTGCGAAAAAAATTGTCAATGCTGCAGGCGACGAGGAGGTACAGCCTCCTGGAGATTGGGAAGAGATATACGAAGCTGTACGGGAGATGCGGAAGGAAAAGCTCGCACCTGTGGATACCATGGGCTGCGAGACACTCGCTGAAGAACACCTGACACCTCGCGTAAGCCCCACCGTCCTGCTTTTTGGAGCGTCGGACTAAATCATACCTTAGGATAGGCGCTTCCAAACCCTCATTGCCCTGATGCTCTCATCCCAAACTAAAGACACTACGAACGCAATTGCCATGCGCCGGCTCCAGACTGAGCTTCCCTCTCCCGGACTTACACTTGAAAATATCCTCGACGTTGAGCCTGCTAAACTTAACGAGATGATTTTCGTTGTTGGGTTTCATAACAATAAAACGAAATACATCAAGGCCGCTGCCATCATACTTCGCGATCAGTATGGGGGTGACATACCAGATACGATTGAAGGTCTCATGTCGCTACCCGGTGTCGGACCGAAGATGGCATACCTTTGTATGAGCGCTGCGTGGGGACGTACTGAAGGAATTGGGGTAGATGTTCATGTACATCGCATTACTAATCTGTGGGGATGGCATAAGACGAATGGACCAGAGGGAACGAGGGCTGCTCTAGAGGCATGGCTGCCAAAAGATAGATGGCATGAAATCAATCATTTGCTTGTGGGATTCGGACAGACTATTTGTCTGCCAGTGGGGAGGAAGTGTGGAAGTTGCACTTTGAGTGAGAAGGGACTGTGTCCGAGTGCTGTGGTAGAGAAGAAGAGGGTTGTTAAGAGGGTGAAGAAAGAAAAGGTTGAATGGGATGAGGCTTTCGATGGAGTTGAGGTTGAGTAGGCCGAGGACGTGGTGGTTACGGAGGACGTTGTAATAAAAGATGAGGACCCCATGTTAAAAGCAGAGGATATTATGGGTAAAGCGGACGATATCATGGTCTGAGAGGAAGATTATGATTGATGGTTTCATAGCCAACTATGATACCATTGTAGTTAAAAATGAGGATGTTATGGTTGAAGACATTGAATTAACAGTATAATATCCAATGTAGAATACGATTGTATTCAATCATATGCCTAGATCAATACCTAATAATCACTACCTTAAATAAAAATCTAATGAAAAGGACTCAAATACCTTCCACGAGGTACCCAGGTAGTATCTCAGGCTTGATACAAGCATAGACTCAGGGCTCAGCCCTAACAGACATCTAACGGCATCAATTCTTGGCGTGCATCTCGAAAGTTTGGACTCCTTTTCGCCACGAGGCTTGTCAAGAGGACATGGTTGGAGTGAGCGCTTCATAAGCCTCTCAACTATCCTCTTCATCTTGAGGTCCAAATAAGCTCTTACTGTTTCCCATTTCAGTATTCTGACAGGCCAACCTCGCGCAATAGTCGCATCCATAGCCTGACAAGTCTTCAATATGGCGGACCCAAACAACATCTCGCAGTATAAATATACTGCTATGTCAAATTTGGTCCTTCAACATGACAAAAGATTTTCTACGCGCCGTAACGATGAGGTCACAGGTGACCCAGAATCCCTCGCAGGACGAATTAACATTAGAGATATGGGCTCTAGGGATAATCGCGAGACTGCTCCGAAACAAAAGAAGAAGACCACCGATCTTAAGGATGTCGAACGAGGGAGCATAAAGGAGGGTCAGGATGTTCTAGAGAGAGAGCAGAAGAAAAGGAAACGGGGAGAGCCGCAGCAGCTCCGTGGGACTGGGATACTCTCTGCAGCTGATGCGCTGGTGGAGGGCCTGAAATACCGGCCGCGGACGCCAGCGACACGACAGACTTATGATTTGATCCTTACGACTACGGCGAACAACCTTGGTGACGTGCCTCACGAGGTTGTTAGAAGTGCTGCGGATGCTATACTTGAGACCCTCAAGGACGAAAATATGAAGGATTTCGACAAGAAGAAAGAGATCGATGATCTGCTTGGTGTCACTATGGGGTCTAAAGAATTCAATGAGCTAGTCAATCTGGGTAAGAAGATTACGGATTATAACGGACAAGACGAAGATGTAAATATGGACGATGATGAGAACGCAGAAGGAGGCGCGGAATTGGACGAGAAGCAGGGTGTAGCTGTAGTCTTTGATGAAGATGAAGACGATGATGAAGGGGGCGCACAAACTTTTGAGGTTAGAGACGAAGACGAACCGTCCTCAGACGAGGAACCAGATGATGCTGAGGCTGTGGAAGACGAAGTAAATGCCAATGGCAAACGACGAGAAGATCCGGTGGCGGATACTGGTGAGGATGAAGAGATGATTATAGATGGCAATATTGATGCGGGGAGCACGAAAAAGGAGCGGAAGTCAGGGAAGAACGTTATTTCGGTACGAGATATTGACGCGTATTGGCTCCAGAGGCAGATCGGTGCGATTTATACGGATGCACATATTCAGCAGGCGAAGACCCAAGAAGCTTTACAGTTACTTTCGGGGATCTCGGAGGATGGCGAAGAGAAGCCTTTACGAGAGATCGAGAACGAATTGATGGAGTTATTTGATTGGGAGCATCACGAGTTGGTCGAAAAGCTCATTATGAATCAAGATAAAATTGTCTGGGTAACTCGATGGCGAAGAGCTGCGGAAGATGACACCGCTAGGACAGCTTTAGAACACGAAATGGTTGCCGCAGGTCACCGATCTATACTGGATGAGCTCGAAGGTCGGAACGAAGATGAAGCTGGTGCCATGTCGAAGCCTAACAAAAAGCTTAAACTCGACCTCATGGATATTGATGTGCCTAAGGGCCCTACGGATGGTGCTACAGAAAGGAAGGACGGGGCGTTGACAGGAGGGTTGCAGCCCAAGAGGCTTATCAACCTTGAGAATCTTGTTTTTGATCAAGGAAATCATTTAATGACCAACCCTAACGTTAAACTTCCTCAAGGATCTACCAAGCGAACTTTTAAAGGCTACGAAGAAATCCATGTGCCGGCACCAAAAGCACGTAAAGATGCCAGTGAGCGTAATAATATGCCAACGACTGATTTGCCAGAATGGGCTCGACAAGGATTTGGAACCTCAAAAGAGCTTAATCGGATCCAAACGAAATGCTTCCCCACAGCGTTCAATGACGATGGTAATATGTTGATTTGTGCTCCTACAGGTTCTGGGAAGACAAATGTTGCTATGCTCGCCATTCTTCGAGAGATTGGCAAGCACCGTAATCCTGAAAATGGAGAGATCATGCTTGACGATTTCAAGATTGTCTATATTGCGCCTTTGAAGGCTTTGGTGCAGGAGCAAGTTGGAAATTTCGGAAAGCGACTGGAGCCATACGGCATCAAAGTCTCCGAGCTTACCGGTGATCGCCAGCTCACCAAACGACAGATCGCTGACACTCAGATCATTGTTACTACGCCTGAAAAGTGGGATGTCATTACACGTAAAGCGACCGATATGAGCTACACCAATCTGGTTAGGTTGATTGTCATAGATGAAATACATCTTCTCCATGATGATCGAGGCCCCGTCCTGGAGAGTATCGTTAGTCGAACAATTCGAAAGATTGAGCAAACAGGAGATCCAGTCCGTCTCGTTGGACTTAGCGCTACGCTGCCCAATTATCGAGACGTTGCCAGCTTTCTCCGAGTTGATCCCCTGAACGGCCTTTTCCATTTTGACGGATCCTACAGACCATGTCCGCTGCGCCAGGAATTTATTGGAATCACCGAAAAGAAAGCCATCAAGCAGCTCAAGACAATGAACGATGTCTGCTATACTAAGGTCATGGAGCAGGTCGGTCAGAATAAGCAACAGCTTTTGATCTTCGTACACTCAAGGAAGGAAACTGCGAAAACTGCTAAATATATCAAAGACAAAGCCCTGGAAATGGAGACCATCGGACAGATTCTCCGAAGCGATGCAGCCAGTCGCGAGATTCTGGAGGAAGAGTCTGCACAGGTTATGGATCGAGATTTGAAAGAGCTAATGCCTTATGGATTTGGTATCCATCATGCTGGAATGAGCCGATCCGATAGAAGCTCGGTGGAGGATCTCTTCGCCGACGGGTCACTTCAAGTGCTCGTGTGCACGGCTACTCTAGCTTGGGGTGTTAATCTACCCGCTCACACTGTCATCATAAAAGGCACCCAAATCTACTCCCCTGAAAAGGGTAGTTGGGTGGAACTGAGTCCTCAGGATGTTTTGCAGATGCTTGGTCGCGCCGGCCGGCCTCAATATGATACTTTTGGTGAAGGCATCATCATTACGACACAGAGCGAAATGCAATACTATTTGTCGTTGATGAATCAACAACTTCCGATTGAAAGTCAGTTTGTCAGCAAGTTGGCCGACAATCTTAATGCCGAAATTGTCTTGGGCAATGTTCGGAATCGAGATGAAGGCGTAGAGTGGCTCGGATACACATACTTGTTTGTGCGAATGCTGCGATCGCCTGGCTTGTACAGTGTTGGTGCTGAGTACGAGGATGACGATGCCCTAGAGCAGAAGCGAGTAGATCTCATTCACTCCGCTGCAACCGTCTTAGAGAAGTCGAGTCTCGTCAAATACGACAAACGAACCGGCAAGCTGCAAGCGACAGAGCTTGGCCGAATCGCCTCCCATTACTACATCACCCACAATTCGATGCTGACCTACAATCATCATATTCAGCCGATGATTACTCCAATCGAGCTGTTTCGAATCTTTGCTCTTAGCGATGAGTTCAAGTATATTCCCGTCCGACAAGATGAGAAACTTGAGCTGGCGAAACTTCTGGGCAGAGTTCCAATTCCCGTCAAGGAGAGTATTGAGGAACCACAAGCAAAGATCAATGTGCTACTGCAGGCTTACATCTCGCGGCTCAAGCTCGAAGGTCTTGCGTTGATGGCTGATTTGGTATATGTGACGCAGTCTGCTGGCCGTATCCTTCGCGCTATGTTCGAGATCTGTCTGAAGAAAGGGTGGTCATCGGTGGCTAAGACGGCGCTTGATCTGTGCAAGATGGCCGAGAAGCGGATGTGGCCTACAATGACACCTCTTCGACAGTTCCCTACATGCCCAAGAGATATCATCCAGAAGGCAGAGAAGATTGACGTGCCGTGGTCGGCATACTTTGATCTTGACCCTCCGCGCATGGGAGAGCTCCTTGGCATGACGAAGTCTGGTAAGATAGTGTGTGGCCTCGTACAGAAGTTTCCAAGACTAGAAGTCCAAGCACAAGTGCAGCCAGTCACGCGATCCATGCTACGTGTGGAGCTGACAATAACCCCGAACTTCGAATGGGACGACTCGGTCCACGGGCTATCCGAGAGCTTCTGGATTCTTGTCGAAGACTGCGATGGCGAGGATATCTTGTTCCACGATCAATTCCTCTTACGAAAAGACTATGCTACTGCAGAGATGAATGAACATCTTGTTGAATTCACCGTCCCTATTACGGAACCAATGCCGCCAAATTACTTTATTACCGTATTGTCCGACCGATGGCTGCAGTCCGAAACGAAACTTGCAGTGTCTTTCGAGAAACTCGTACTACCAGAGAAATTTCCTGCGCACACACAGTTGCTCGACCTGCAGCCATTACCGGTTGCTGCTCTTAAGCGGGACGATTTCAAAGCTCTGTACCCTCGATGGGAGAGATTCAATAAGATCCAAACTCAGGTTCACAGTTCGCTATTCACAACTAATGACAATGTCTTCATTGGAGCTCCCACAGGGACAGGCAAGACCGTCTGCGCTGAGTTTGCCATACTCCGTCACTGGTCAACCCCAACCAAAGGCCTCGCTGTTTATATTGCCCCCTTCCAGGAGCTTGTCGATCAGAGACTCGCAGATTGGTCAGAGCGGCTCGGCAAAGTCGGTGGCGGCAAGCAGATTGTCAAGCTCACCGGAGAGACTACGGCTGACTTGAAGACCCTTGAGAAAGGTGATCTTATACTGGCTACGCCAACCCAATGGGATGTACTATCACGGCAATGGCAAAGACGAAAGAATGTACAGACTGTTCAATTATTCATTGCGGATGAGCTTCATATGCTAGGCGGACAGGGTGGCTTCATCTATGAGATTATTGTCTCTCGTATGCATTACGTTGCGCTACAGACGGAGAGCAACATGCGGATCGTCGGTCTGAGTGTCTCGCTTTCCAACGCTCGCGATATTGGCGAATGGATAGGAGCCACTAAACACACCATCTACAATTTCAGTCCTCATATACGACCAGTGCCGCTAGAACTGCATATCCAATCCTTCACGATCCCTCACTTCCCGTCCTTGATGCTTGCTATGGCGAAACCTACATACGCCGCAATCCTCGGCATGGCTCCTGATAAGCCAGCTATGGTTTTCGTTCCAAATCGCAAGCAGACTCGGGCGACAGCCCTTGATTTGCTTGGAGCATGTGTAGCCGATGATGACGAAGATCGATTTCTGCATGCTGCCATCGACGAGATTGCTCCATTACTGCAACGTGTCAATGAAACCGCTCTTGCCGACTCCATCTCACACGGCATTGGGTACTTTCATGAAGCCCTTAGTACCAACGACAAACGGATCGTATCTCATCTCTACTCTATCGGTGCTCTTCAGGTCATGGTGGCGTCACGAGATGTATGCTGGGAGATTGACTGTACTGCTCACCTGGTCATCGTGATGGGCACTCAATTCTACGAAGGTCGAGAGCATCGATATATCGATTACCCAATCAGTGAGATTCTACAGATGTTTGGTAAAGCCAGCAGACCTTTGGAAGACAAGTCGAGTAAGGGTGTACTGATGGTGGGAGCGACGAGGCGGGAGTACTACAAGAAATTCTTGAACGAAGCACTCCCGATTGAGAGCCATCTACAGGTCTATATGCACGATGCCTTTGTGTCAGAAATTAGTACTAAGATCATTGCATCCACCCAAGATGCTGTGGACTGGGCCACATATACGTACTTCTACCGCCGGTTGCTTGCCAATCCAAGTTACTACGGCCTAACAGACACCTCGCATGAAGGCCTGAGCACGCATCTTTCTGAACTGGTTGAGAACACGCTCAAAGACCTCTCAGAAGCAAAGATCATTGAGTTAGAGGAGGAGGATGATACGGTTACTCCTCTCAATGCTGCCATGATAGCCGCCTACTACAATATCTCTTTCATCACAATGCAGACATTCTTGCTCTCGTTGACGGGTCGAACTAAGCTTAAGGGTATCTTGGAAATCGTTACTTCCGCCACAGAGTTCGAGTCCATTCAGATACGACGACACGAAGATCATATCCTACGCCGCGTCTATGACAGAGTCCCCGTCAAAATGGCGCAACCTGCCTACGAATCTCCACACTTCAAAGCCTTTGTCCTTCTCCAAGCGCACTTCTCTCGCATGCAACTACCAACAGATCTCGCAAAAGACCAAGAGATCATACTCTCCAAAGTCCTGAACCTACTCAGCGGTTGCGTCGATGTCCTATCCTCAGATGGACATTTAAACGCAATGAACGCCATGGAAATGTCACAAATGGTCGTACAAGCCATGTGGGACCGCGACAGCCCCCTCAAGCAAATTCCGCATTTCTCACCAGAGGTCATCAAAGCAGCCAACGACTTCGGCGCCAAGGACATCTTCGAATTCATGGACCTCATGGACCCCTCGGAAAACAAAGACTACGAGAAGATGGTCAAGCGCCTCGGCCTCGACAACAAACAACTTGCCCAAGCCGCCGCCTTCACCAACAACAAATACCCCAACATCGAAATCGACTTCCAAGTCGAAGACCCCGAAAACATCGCCACCAACTCCCCCGCCTACCTCAAAATCACCGCTACCCGCGGCGACGAAGATGAAGACGACGATGAGCCTGACACAACCGTACATGCGCCATTCTATCCACTAAAGAAGATGGAGAATTGGTGGCTGGTGGTCGGAGACGAGAGCACAAAGAATCTGCTTGCTATCAAACGCGTTACTATTGGAAAGAAGCTGGAGACGAAGTTAGAATTCGTGCCAACGAGGGTGGGGGAGCAGGAGTTGACGCTCTATTTGATGTGTGATAGTTATGTCGGGGTGGATCAGGATCCGACGTTTAAGATTACGGCGGCGGAGGGGATGGAGGAGGATGAGGAGGAGGATGACGAGTAGCCGTTTTTGTAATCCATTTATTGTAGTTAAAGCAAATAAACATAAATTGATACCCGATGTCATTCGTCAGAATTGATGATTTTTTTGATTCACTTTTGCATTTGTGGCTTGCGATGCGTGATTACTGCTGTGGACTACTCGATCATCCACCGTGTTAATGTGATTTTAGAAGACATTGAGAGTGAAGTTGAACGTCCTATCAAAGGACATAATGACAACACGCCATGATTCGGCGGTACCAGTGTTGGGCGCATGCGTGATACTCATGTTTTTATAGTAAAAGGCACATGTGGCTATTCGAGTTCGTGACAGGGCACAGGAATTCGCACGTTTCGATTGATAGGCTAGGACAAAATTTGAAATATTATTACAGGTTTGTAGTTCTACGAATGCAGTATTCCATAATTCGAAAGCTATTGTAGTATTGTATTCCTATAAGTACAATGAACCAGAATTCTATATCCCTATCAATAAGAGATCCTACCAAAAGGTATCATGACGATGCAATATGCTGAACGCTTGCTAGATCCCCAATCAATTGTATGTATATGATGCAAAAATTCTCAAACCTCAAACTCCTCTGCTAACCAATGCCGCACTACGACCTTACCTTCATCGAAATCCTTCTTCTGAACTCGAACAATAATAGCAGCATGCGTGTGCCGCACTTTTTGAATATGCACACGGTATTTGCGGAAGCCGAGATCATCTAAAGCTTTCACCATAGCGAATTGCTCTGGAGTCAACGCTAAAGTGGGGAACTCGGTGCTCTGCGATGATGATGTGCGTTTGTGTCCTGAATCTGGAAGAGTAGATTTTTCTATAGAACCATTTTGGTCCTCGTTAGACTCAGACGAGTTGAAAGATAAAGTGCGTTTTGCTGGTGGCAGGTACTGTTGTCTCTGGCCTGCGTTGATATTTGCAAAAGCGCTCTCCATGGTCGTTCGAGCGTTTTCCACCATCAGTGGTATGCGGTAATTGCCGAGGCCAATGCCGGCCTTTCCTTCTTCGTGTAGCCGGATACGCTTCTGGCTGCGGACAGTCTGTACGCCAGAATTGATAAGGAAGACCACAGAGCCGATAGGGATGAGAACGGCGAGAAATGCGAATAATGGGACACGATTTAGCAGCGCGTGACTACTCTCGGCGATGCGGGTCATTAAAGGAGGTTGAGCGTCTGGAGCATTGAGGGAGACGGGGTTTGCAGGATCCAGAACAACCGGCGCATAGCCTGGTAGATAATTAATATTGACTTGGTCGAGATTCACGTAAGGATCCGTGGTAACGATGCAGGTAGTATAATATGGAGCAGAGCGATCGTTGATAATGTTGGCATAGAGAACACGGTGTTTGAATTGAGACAGAGCAAGCATGAATATACTGTCAGGGTCTGCAAGTATAGATAGTAGAGGACGGTTGGTGTTGCGGAAGATATCGATGGTAAAGAGTTGCCTGCCGGAAGCAGAGAGTGTTTGAGAGCCAAGTACATTCCATACACGGTGATGGATTCCTAGGACTGGTGCTCGTACACCGAGGTGAGGGGTTGCAAACGTGGTGAAGTTGACAGGCTCCAATCGGTCAAACCAGCCATTGGAGAACAGAAGACCTATCGCATATCGCGCGACGAGGCCGCCCAAAGAGTAGCCAACTATGCTGAGTTTGCGGATGTGGCTACCCTCTTTTTCCAAGTCGCTTATATATGTTTCAATCTCATGGGTCACCCTTTCGGCTCCCAGGTCGATGCCATCGTATGTATAGGTATCAGAATTTGTCTTCGCAATCAGAATGTGTAATTTGTCTTCCGCGTGCTTGTCTCGTAGAGCCGATGCGACGTAGGCCATATGCTTCGGGTTACCCCATAGCCTTGTACAATTAGTATGTTGCACCAAGACACGGTGGGAATGCGGCTCACCCATGGATCAATACGCAGAGGTGGTCGGCTTTCGGGCGACCGTCGCTCGCTATCCGCTCTGCTTCCTCCATTGTTTGCGACACACTCAAACACTATACCTTCTCAATGCCTTTAAAATGATTAGGCAGCTATTACAAGTCAAGTGCAATAGAGGAGGAATCATCACGGTGGCAATGAGCATGACAGGCATCAACATCACCATCAAAGCGTCATCATGCAGACGGTCCAGGCGATCCATTTGCTCGGCCCGCTCCCGCCAAACCAAACCCTTTTTGATTCTAGCTCTAGGGCACGGCGCCAAGATTGTCCGATGCCGATGTGATATCAAACACAGAATCTTCTCTTCTGATTCCGTTCCTTCCTCCTCTTTATCTGTAACCCCATGCTCTCTGACAATTGGATCGTTCCAGCCTTTCTTTGCTCCTGGGTCATGGCCACGATACCGTTTCTGGCACTCACATTACTGGCTGTGTCGTAAACATCTGACTCTTTACTGAATGCTCTGCTAGAGCAGCTGAACTTCCTCATTTCCATTCGCTTCGACGCTTCAATAACCACCTTTCTGGAACACCATGCGAATTTGAGCTTCTGCTGGTATACTAAGTCGCCTATTCCAAATTCGTTCTTTTTCAATGACCATAATTCTATCCTTCCTATTCACCATGTTTTCTTCTCTCGGTCTATTCAAGCAGATTCAGTGTCCAGAGCAATCTCACTGCTCGCTATCCAATTGCATCTTCGCCCACCATTCCGCCGCAGCTGTGGCGAAGAATCTGTCACAAAACCCATCAACGCCAAATTCTACGCACGAAGACACGCTACAACATGATAGACCACGAAAGAGACGACGAATCGCTGATGATGGAAATGCTACTAATGTTTGTGAACTGGTACCTGACCCTCCAAGGGATAATTCTGCGGTTACCAAACCACAAGAGCCAACCCCGTCAAGACTCCCATGGACAGCGTCAAGGGATGTTTCTCCTCCACCTCTCCGTAGCTCCAAAGCCCAGAGAACCTCGTACTTGTCTCCTCCAGATGTTACGAACTCTGCGGCAAATTTAAAAAAAGAGTCAAAGCCGACTATTCGACCAGCACCAGCCAAGAAGACTATAGAGGAGGCTCTCAATCCAAGGATGATGACTAACCCGCCAGCTGGCCATGGAGTTCGTATGCAGCTTCTTCATATGATACATGAGCAGATGACACGTCTGAATGAAGAGATCTCGCAAAGCCAAGACTCTTCAGAGTCTACTTTACTGCTATCCCCTCCAGAAATAGTGGTGGAGGCTCTTGAGGAAGAAGAAACGGTGGCCAAGCGTAACCCAGCAGTCTACTCGAATGTCATAAAATTAAGGATTGTCAAATTGAGGAAGATGAAACTAGCTGAGTGGAAGGAGGAACGGCTCGAGCAGATTGCCAAACGAGCTCCTGTGGAACCAGCGACTGTTGTGACAAGCGTACCAAAAGTCATTCAGACGGGTCTGACAACCTCCCAAGAAATTGCCTTCTTGTCAAGGATCTTCGCCAAACAGAAGCAATTGTCCAAATTTGGTTACGTCCCCGCAGCACCGAACGAGGAAGAAGTAGACGAAGCCCGCAACGGTGTGGATGCAGCACAGGGTTGGGAGCTTTGTGACCGTTGCAAGACCCGTTTCCAGGTCTTTCCCGGAAGAAGAGCAGAAGATGGCGCGTTGACATCTGGTGGGAGGTGTAGCTACCACCCAGCAAAGCCACGACGTCCACAACAAATGGACAGGGCAGATAAAGTAAGCAGAGATTCAATCTACGCTTGCTGTAGTGAGAACGTCGGACAATCTTCAGGCTGTACTGTGGCATCTACCCACGTCTTCAAGATATCAGAGCCAAAGCGATTGGCATTGATCATGCCATTTGAAGAGACACCGCACAACTCACAGGCTTTAGAGCTGAAGAGAGCTGTCGCCTTTGACTGCGAAATGGGTTACACAACTATGGGTTTAGAATTGATACGGCTTACTGCAACATCTTGGCCTACCGGAGAGGAATTGTTAGATGTGCTGGTAAGGCCATTAGGAGAAGTCCTGAATCTCAATTCTCGATTCTCGGGCGTATTCCCCCAGGATTACAAAGATGCCATACCCTACGACTTGGAAAAGGCTGCTGATAAAGACGTACCTGACGCCGACGGCAAACCCAGATTACGACTCGTAGACTCCCCATTCGCAGCCCGCACTCTCCTATTCTCCCTCATAACCCCATCAACCCCACTTATCGGCCACGCTCTCGACAACGACCTCAACGCCACCCGCATTATCCACCCCTCAATTGTCGACTCAGTCCTCCTTTACCCGCATCCGCGTGGGCTTCCTCTCCGCTTCGGGCTCAAAGTCCTCATGAAAAAGCACTTAGATCGCGACATCCAGACCGGTGGAGCCCAAGGCCACGACTCGAAGGAAGATGCGCGGGCAGCCGGGGATCTGGTAAGGCTCAAGATAGCTGAGATGTGGAAGGCGATGAAGAAGGATGGATGGACGGTGGAGGATGATGAATTTCATCCACCGACGCCTGGTAGATAGCATGATTCCGCATTGGATCTTATGGCGGTGTAAATACACCTGTGTACTGGAGCGCTATACATCTCAGCTGGTACAGACTCCAGCGTATCAACTCCACAGCATAGCATAGCAATCCGGCATCCCCCCTTCCATACCCAACAATGCGGCTCTATAAGGTACATGAATCTCGATGATAGCCCTCAAATCATCCGAGCACCATCAGGCTTTCAACGAGAGCCAGACCAATCCCCGCCCCAGCCTAAAGAAGCCACCAAATACGTCTTCTCTACCAAAGGCGACACGCCACTGCCTTTATGCCAGCTCTCAGATCCTGCTCTGCTTCCGCATAATCCCCACCTTACCCCATACCCGTCAAGTTGGCTTTTGACACCTGCCAAACCATACTTCAAGCCGTTGGCCCCCAAAATCGGGGGTTACCTACCTAGCCTCCCTAACCCTCAGACCCTCTACTATACCCTACTCCAGTAGAGTTCGTACCTCATTCCTGTCAAAAAAAACACGATCCTCAATCTTAACTTTTTGACGCACCCTTTGACACTACGCTATTCTATCTAGTTCTCCTTAAACCTTTTAATCGGAGAACAGCAAGTTTCTAAAATCCGGGGTTGCCTAGCTCACAACCACATAACCCTAAGACCCTAGGTACCTTACCTAAGGCACCTCACAACAAAGCCTATAGAAGTAACTCAGTATTTAGCTTTTGACAGGCTCTTTGACACTGCGCTATTCTATCTAGTTCTCCTTAATTCTCTCTTCTAATCAAAAAGTAAGAAACCTCCTAAGTAAAGTAAGATAAGGTAAGTTAAGGTACATCAAATAAGATAACTACCTCGGCTTCTTTGGCGGATACCTTGTTCGTTCAAATTACCTTACTATGAACTAACTTCACCAAGGTAAGGGGCGGCCGTGTGTGCACCTAGCTTCGCGTAACCCACGTGGCTTTACTATGTACTCTGGAAAGTTCCGTCAGATTATTTACACTTAAACTCTGCTCCCAACAGCTTGAATCCACTAGCTAAGGTAACCTACCGTAGGTACCTTAAGGCAAGGGGGTACGGCGCTCGACTATTCCTGCTTGATGCTTTGTCCATCTGACGATTGGCATGGTCAATGGAATGCCATCTATTCATTCATGCAGCGCAGAACATCTGTATAACAGTATGTCGTACATCCAAAAGGTACTTTTCTTCGCGGAGAAATATTGGGTATCATTAACATCGCAACCTCACTCTATCTACCTAGTCATGACTTCAATCCCAAGATTCTGAGATGTAAAGAGCCCATCCAATATAGTGAAGACCAGATAATACTCACCTTGAATGCATTTCATATCCTCGTGAAAAACCCCAACCCTAATGAGGCCCACATGCAAGAACACCAGTACTAACACCCATTTCGAATATGTTACAGCGAAAGTAAATCCTGCCCTTACTACCCCAGACCCTCTCCTAGACTTGCTCCCTATCCCCCTCCGGATGCAATTGCTTCACACTGTCCGTATCACTCTCTACCCTCCCTCGACTCCCAATACTTTGCCTCCTTCCGTGGTTAAACGCCGCACTCGCCCTTCTCCCACTGCCACGCCCATAAGGTCCATCGTTCATAAACAGCCCCCGCACGGCAGGCCATGAGGTAGTAATGTAGATGACACTATTCCAAAAACCCATCAGGGGAAGGACGATGCCGGCGGCATAGGTGAAGGGGAGAGATACGAGGTCAGGGTGGATAAGCGAGTAGACTCTGTTAATTGAGGAGGGGACCTAGAAGATATCAGTAGACTATACACAAGACCTATGCTCCTGATTCGAGCAGTGGCGGCGGTTTGACTCACCCAAGTGACAAGCAAGCTAACGAAAAACAATAATGCAACTTTCGTATAACCCCACGCCGCCGCATTTGCATCATTCGCCGGGTTTCTACCATACTTCCCCCTCTCAACCCCACCACTCTTCACTAGTGTCACAGGCGGCATTTCCATACTCGGACTCATCGGCGTACTTCTGATCGTCACGCTATACTGATCATAACCTCTCCCTGACGGCGATCGACTTGGTAAGGCATTCTTTCCCCCATAGCTTCCCTGCTTAACATGCAGCATTCCTCCACGATGGTAGTCCTCTCCCTGCGTCTCAGACTGCGAGAGGTAGAAATTCGACATATTAGGCGATGTCATGGGAGCGAGCTCGGAGGTGATGTGGATTTCGGTGGTCTTGAAACTTGTGAAGGGATTCTGGACGGAAAGGACGGTATTAACGGGGGCCCTAGTCTGGGAGGAAAAGGCACGGAGTTGGTGACGTTTAGTAAAGATGTCGAGACCGGCACGGAGGTAGATGCCGAAAGATATTATGATGCAGCACCAGGCAGGGGCGTAGCAGGTTGCTATACGAAACACTACCCAGTTGATGTCGATCCAGCACCAGAGCTGGAAATACGTTTAGTGTTCTGGTTTTTTAGTGATCTCCTGAAAGAGTGGCTTACCGTTGCTGGTCCGTAGACTCTGCCTCTGTCGGGTGTGGTGATAAAGAGGTAAACGAGGGCGACAATGAAGGGAGCTCCATAGCACATAAGATGATATCGCCATTCTAATGCTTTAAGTTGGTGGGCATTATACTTCTTGAACAATGTGAGGTAAACATTGATTGCCATGGCTAAATTCCACAGGGCATCTGCAGGTAGGAACCTAGTTTCGCGATGAGCAATCGCCTATCCCTTTGATTTGATATATGTGCGCGCTCACATCTGTATAAGAAAGCCCTGGAATTGACAAAGGTGCGATTCTTTCCCAGCCGTCACACCTGACTGTGATATCAAAGTTGCAATATTGCATAACGTATTTCCCCATGATGCGTAGAAAACTAGTCTGTTAACTGGTCTTCGAAAGAGAGGACTGTATATGAAAGTGAATAATATGAATGAAGTTCCAAGCAGAGAGAAGCAAGAAGCAGTACGTTCGACTATCTCAAGGTCCCGGAGCTGTTGTGGGGTCAAAGCGTGGGTCATAATTTAATGAAGGTAACGCGTGGAGTGGATGACAGACTCTGTAGTGGCATATAATGGTCACTGCTTCATGACATGACAACAAAAGAAAGGCGGCAGGAGAGCACATGAATAAAACCACACACGACGAAAGGTTCTACATTGACAGACATAGTGGAGCCGAGCGTGAAAGTATAAACCACCGTGTACAGGGCACAATGCGATAGGCTGCGTCGGCGCGGCATATGGGATGTGGCAAAGATTGAAAGTCAAGCAGAACAAGAGTCGGCGGTGGGAGAGCTAGTTATGCTGCGTGTCAGCAGTGGGTTATTGGGTATGAGTATGGATGGGGGATGTTGCGCAAAGTGAGTGACAGAGTAGTAGAATTAGTGGGCTCATGGGCTGGATGGTATGTGTGTTCTGGCCCTGTTGTATGTAGGGCTAATGTGACTGGACGGCACAGAGCCACCAACACAATCGACGAACCGGCCCTTTAAAGTTGGATTAGGTGACAATAAGAAGGTTCAGTAGGCGAGGAACGCACGAACATGAGCTCAATATGCCGAGCTGTTCCCCCCGTTCAGCCCATGCATGGCACGTGGCTTTCGTGCTTACCACACGGTACAGTCCTTCTGTTGCCCCTAGGACTGATACTCACGGTTACCTTCGAGTCGGCCACGGAATTTCGACATCAGCGACAGTCAGACTGCGATGTTGGCAGTACTCGGACAAGTGCATGTTCTAGACACCGACAATGGCCTGTGCCGCATCTGCTCGCTTAAGCATACTTCTATAAGCAGTGAAGACGAGCCATATGGGACACTGGGATGTTATCCAATGAAAATTGCACCTGAACATCAGATTCGGGCGTCAGTGTCACCAGTCCGATTGGTTGATCGTGCAGGATCTGAGAGTGTTGGCTCTTCGCCACAATCCAATTACACACTTGGTGGCATTCGGTCCCGCCAAGATTGACCCTTGGCCGACCCGTCTATAGGTGTAGTAGTGCCTAAGGGGGCTGCCATGTGCCCTGAAAGGCCCTAAAAGAGCCCCTAGGGGATCAACAGTCCGGGATCCAAATCAGCGCTACTATAGTAGACAACGCCATGTGCCTGACGCCGTCCCCAACGGCTGACGCCAATTGGTGCCTGGAGATCGGAGGAAATTCTTGCAGTAATTGATGATTGACTCCATTCATCCTGCTATTATTGATTGGTAGATGCAATATGAATTATGCCCTCAACATCAATTATGCCGGAACCGAATCGAGATACTAATACACGGAATAGGACGACGACAAGGTGCTCGTTGAGGTGGAATTGGGGGAAGAGAAGAAAGTCTGAATGGTGTGTGATGCCTGCTCATTTAAGCTGTCGAGCGGACTTAGCTGCCCAGCCAATAGCACCTCCCCCCCGCTGTACAAACGAGGAAAGAGTGTCCGACCAATCTGCCCCTGGCCACGGAGAGGGATCTCCAATCGCATCTGTATTCTTCACAATTTCTCTACTCGTGCCATAAGAGTCCTCAGTAATATATTCCATAACTGATCGATGGAGGGTCTAGATCCAGTGGAGATTCTATCGTCGGTCGCGGTCCAGTATTTGAAATAATGCCTGTCAACCTGCCATAGAAATTGCTGCGGTTCGTCGTTCAACATATGGCTAATCCGCAACCCTCAATACTCACGAGGTAGCTGGGGCTGGGCTGCGAGATAAGCGCGTTCAATACCACATCGCAATGCAACGTTTGAAATAGGCGGTCTGCGACGGTTCACTTGAACATATTGAGCTTGGTGCTCAAGGCTGAATCTTGAAGTTGGGTCATTGATCCGTAGGCTGCATGTCAGACGAATTAAGGCTCAGGGTAACTTTTGCGAAGCTAGTGAATCTTGTGAGGTGAAGGAAGCTTGTGTTTCGACTTGGCGAAGATCTTGGTCTTTAATTCGGAGGGCCAATATCTGTAGCATTGCGTCTCACAGCTTAGAGTGACTGTTCAGATGTTCCAGCATCCTGTTTTCTTCATATGGTGCTAATATAGAAAGTAGTGGACTAAGCAAGAAATCCGTCGAATGCTCCTGCATTCAAACACTACAGAACGATAGCCGAACCCTCTTCTGCTCGAAGCATTCGAGAAGGCTTATTTATATCTGAGTGTACGGGTAAATGCGCAGCAGGAACGTTCCGTGTAGGAACGAGGCGAAACAGTGGAGAAACAACCTACCAGCTCTGCGAACATTCCGCACTTAAGATCTTATCTGAGCGTTGTAGAGATGCACCTAGGCGAGTATACAGAAAGAGCCTCCTGGGCATTGTGGCAATGAAATTAGCGAGACTGTGTAATGCTAGTGACCAGTGTTGAGAGGAGGAATGGTTCGTGGAATCAATACCGTGCTGTCCCAAGAAAGGTGCTTCATAACTTGAAATCTATCCTGCTTATAAAGAGCGGCATTGATTCTTGGTGCGTCCAGCAGGTATAGAAGACTCGTATCTCTTGTTGTTGTTCCTCTTAAATTCTCGCAAAAGAGGGTAATATTGTCCTCGCTAAATGCTATCAAAGGTGTAGTGAAGTATCTCGTGAGACAGCTAGCGCATGAAAACCCCCGATCATCTATCATTCTAATAATGCTCATAACAATCATTAGTGCCATGCAATTCGAAAAAAGCCTCCAACAGATATTCCATCAGTCAGCCATGGAGATTCATGACACGTCATATCTAACTCCCCAATGCACAACCCAGCAATAGTGCTTAATTCTTCACCTCTTCCACCCCATCTAACCCACCATCCCAAATGCATCTGCCACTCTCACCGCAACAGCCTGCCCACTCCAATATGCCCCGGTAACAGTTCCCAACGCCACAAATGGCGCAGTATGCTCGCCCGCGAACCAAATCCCCTGCTCCGGACAGCCTTCTCTCAATGCTTCAATGTCCTTATCCAGCTCCACTCCCTCGCTCGCATTGCTTGTTTGGAATGTCGTATAAGAGCCATAGCCGGCGAACTCATCATTTTGCCAATTCGTGGCAACGATGCCAATGGGCTGGCAGTGGGGAGCAGAGGCGGAGAAGTTGGGAAGACGGGAGTAGTAGGGGGCGAAAAATGAGGTGAGGCGAGTGAAGTATTGATGCGAGGTGGGGTCGATGTCTTTCACAAGAGAAGTGACATGCTTGGCGCAGGGACCGTTAATGTAGAATAGGAGGGTGGGATGTGCGCATGGAGAGGGGAGAGAGGCAAGGGAGACGCATTCGATACTCCAGCCCGCAGGATTTTGTTCGGTGTAGGTTGGCTGAAGGAATTGTGCAAAGAGCGAAGTGTCTTCCGGGTTCTGGGCCAGCCAAAAAGCGGTGGGAAAGGTGAAGTAGACTTTTTCGAGACGGCCGTAAGAGATATGATTGATGGCTTTAATGATGTTCGAAGGCAAGAGAGGCGTAAATGATGTGGTGTTACGCTTGAGCCATCCGAGTGGGCAGGTTACGATGACTTCGTCGAAGGCAAGTTTGGCGCCTGAGGCCGTAGAGACAGATACAGAAGGGTTCTGGTGGCTTTGGTGATTTGAGACGATTTCAGTGACCTTTGTATTGAGCTGGAGATCAACACGAGACAACGCCGCCTTGGCAATTCTCCCAAGTATATCTTTATAAGTGCTTGCTAAGAATAAATTTTCTGGAACATGTAAGCGTTGGAAAGTGAATTTGGAAGGCAAGACTGAATACCTCCTTCGATGCATTCTTCTAGCCAAAAGAACTTGAGACTCTGTTTTTCGATAGGCTCTCCAACAAAGTCTCCCCATATATGGGCCATCTGAAGGACCAGCTTCGATGTCTGATCATCCAGACCTTTTGCCTGTACCTCGCTTTTGAAAAAGTCCATTAAGGACTTCTCGGGTGGAATTGAAGCTCTGTGGTCATTGCAATAGCTGAAAGCATCCGCAATTATGCCCCAAGTCAGTTCTGAAACCTTCACAGCCGTCTTTTGATCCACTGGACTGCCTGACTCGTCATAGATCGAGCGAGCAGCGTCTTCCGACGGTGATAGAGTTGTTGCGTTGACCTCGGTGGCAATGTCAAGAATCGGATTTTGAACAGTACCGTGTATCCAATTGGGGCCTAAATCAAATGTATGACCCAGCTCATTGCGCTGGTGAACCTAGAAATACTGAGCAATGGTTCTTTTCCACCATACCACATCACTCACTCGTCCTCCAAATCGATCCCGTCCTTCAAGGATAGTTACTTGCATGCCTCTCTTAGAAAGTATTTCCGCACATCTCAAGCCGGCAATTCCAGCGCCGACTACACAGATATGAGGCCTCCCGCCCTGCGGGAGGACGCGACTTATCATTTTCTTCGCGATACCGTTCAAGTGTGCCAGGCCCATGCACGAATATTGGAGAGATTGGATCTCTTGGAGGATCTTTAGCGGGTACGCTCTGTGCTTTCGAGGAGAGTTAGACCAGCACTCCATAATTGCAGCTTCTATTCAGCAGAATCTTCGAACATGTGACGAAGACAGAAGCACAGAAACGCGATGAAGCAGGTGCAGTAAGATTATAGGGGCATCCTTGTTTGGCAGTGACGTCTCCAGAGTCATGAGGGGCCGCAGAATCCTGGTCAACCTTTATAGAACAAGGAAACAAATCAAAGGGGTGCCCGCACAGCTATTTCGTAGAGGTGAAGCGATCCCCGTTCTACAGGGACGAGGTTGCTATATTCTTACTTGGTGGACGGCAATACATATGCAGGGTGCATTATCCGATTCGATCTATCCGTCAATGCAAGGAAACCTGAGTCCTTTACATATTGACCTATGAGATACTTGGTTTGCATCTAGGAAATGCAATGGATAAAAAATTCACTCTACCGTAAGGGAAATAGCACTCTGGAGAATTTATGACCTACCAATCTCGCAAAAATCGTCAGATACTAATGCCAGTATCCCACCACGGAACAAGAAAGGTTTGGAAGTAGTCGTAGTGAATATGTTTCAGGGAGTTGAGAATACGTAACGTGGTGTTCTTCCAGACTCGGCTTCCTACGGCGAAAGATTGGGTGTGGCAAAAGGACCCTGGATCCTTACTATAGCCCTATGGGGCTGACACTTAGAGGGCCCTGGAGCTAATCCCCTTAGGAGTCAAGATCTGGCCTGAACCTAAGGTACCTTCCGGGACAGGCAGCCAGCCTGCCCGGCAATCGGCTTTTAGGGTACTTCCCATCAGGCATAATAAAGCTTAGCGCGCCACAAAACGCTAATGTTCTGTACAAGTCACTAGAAGTTTCGATTGCCCAGAAAGGATAGATGGTAACATCTATTGTTGGATCGAAGCTTCTAGTAGATATTATTTACACGTAAGCTTGGCGGTATCCTTAGCGGGGCGCTAAGCTTTATTACGCTGGAGAGGAAGTATACTGTTGGTAGGTGAATTCTTTTAGGGCCGCCCGCTTTTACAGACGTCTCCTAAAAATATCTTATCTTAGTGCAAGGGAGTAGCAAGAGAGCGATCCTACGAGATGCTCACATTCCATATTTCAGGGACCCTGCCACGTCTTTCCGAAAGCTAGAAAACTCGCTGTAGACGTCAATTGCCTTCAATGAATCAATAATTGCACTGGTCCGATTTGGCAAGCCCATTTGAGCTTCTCGATGTGGTTCATCAGAATTTGTCAATTGATCCACGGCTTCCGCTATGCCCGAAAGAATTGCAAATCTTGTAACTCGATATTTTGCCAACGCTGTATATATAGCGTCCCTTCCAATATCCCGAGAACACCAAGTTTATGACCAAGTCACAAGAGAAATGGTAGAGTGAAGCCTTTATACATGGCATTTGCAGTCTAAGCAAAACAAGCAGGGTCTCTAGCAACCTTCTATGACTCTTGGCGATAGATAGTCAAATATGACTCTGCACACATGCAGCGTTGATCAAGAATAGTCCAGCTCACTCATATCCCGTGCCCATTATCAGACGGTCATAACAACGCTCGGAACCCCTATGAAACTCATGATTATAAATGACAATAAAAATTACCCATTTGACAAAATTTCGGAGAAACGATACTCTTGTAGCGTGTATATCAAGGACAGACTTCATGGGGCGTCCTAAATTCTGGAAAGCAGTCATGACAGGCGCTGGAGACTAGAGTCCATCGAACGTCGTGGCTGCTCCGGTAAGGTGTTGGGTATCTGTGGGCTGCGGGGTAGATACCGAAGTATGCCACGTATGAACCGAAACAGAGCAAATGGACGGTATGGCCGAGCTACTTGTTGCTGCCGGAAGACGCAGGCAAGTACTTGTTTGCAATGGGCTGGCTGTGCGAGGCGCAGCCTGCAAAGTTGAGTTGACATTGCTCTGGCGTTAGACAGATGTTGATCCAGAACTTGCAGTAACGGCTGCAGGCAGCGTTGTTGGTTGCCGAACTCGAGACAGATTTTGTAATAGGGTTGCTGTAGCCCTTCTTTTCATTGATTTTCTTCTCTGCTTCAGGATCTAGAGCGTGGCCATTAGCATCATTTGGTCGTAAGTAGTCTCAGCTTATCATAAGTGGCTTGGGACTCCCAAAAAACCAGAAGTTATGCTTATTCTTCAACCAAACGACCCCGACGTTGCCGGTCTCAAAGAGACACTTGCCTTAATGAGCTCAAGTGCTTTGCCTAAGGATCTTGGAAGTACCCGAATCGATCATCAAAGATGACTGGGTGATTGCAAGTACGAAGAACATAAAACGTGACATCGAGCCCCTCGGTTGGCGTACAGTAACATAAAGCGTAGCAAAAGTTGTTAAGGGAGTGCAGCAACTCAGCAACTTGTCTAGAACCATAACATGAGGCTGACATACCACATGAACGTGGCTGAGATCGACCGGGTAGGTCCTATGCATTCATCATCAAGGGGCTGCTAATGCAGCTTTGTTTACACAATTTAAGGTGAGGCACAGCTAGCGCATTATCCAACCTAACAAAAGGGGTGTGTGCGAGCAGATTTGGGACGTAGAACTCGACATTATGCCGAATATCCTCAGGTTAGCCTCAAAGCGATATGGAGGATTGGGGTTGAAGCGTACCTGGGATATAGCAAAGCATACTAGGCAATGGGCTCAGCAAGTGTGATAATGCAGGTTAATGTTTCCCCACTGGTGACAATGTACAAGGTAGGATCGTCAACAAAGATCGATCCTCAGTACGCTAGAAGGCCTCAATGCTAATAACGGAAACAAGTAATATCAAACATACCAAATCTGGAACTCGCTAGGCCTTCGAGCCTCCAAAAAGCTGTGAGCATATATGTATCATGTCATGCTCGGAACGCAGCAGCGCAAATTGCGCAAAGAAATACCTCCAATGTGCTTTTACTCTGGAACGTCATTAGAAATAGATCCTATCCTTTCACTAATTCCCCTAATCTCTTTTCTAAGACCTTCCTTCCTTCCAAGGTTCTCCACACCTCATGGGGCGCGGCGTTAACAACGTCCCAGCTCAGCAGATTTTCGGTGACCTTTGTTAAGTCTTTTTGTTTACTCTTCCACTCGTCGTCTTTTCTGACATTGATACCTGAGCTCACAACCACGAGCGGTGTGTCAGGTTTTTGAATATGCCTCGCCTGACTGACTTCATTCTTTGTGAGCGAATTGGCAACAAGATTTTCCTGTAGCTTCGCCTTAATATATTTTCCCCCTTGATATGCTGAACGGCCGTATACTCGGTCTTCGGGTGTACGACCTTTGGCGATAGCACCGAAGAGCCGGTCGTAGCCCAGGGGCGAGATTATCCCCCGCGCCCAGAGCAAAAAGCCCCGACTCGGCTTAGCCACTTGGTAGAGTAGATCCTCGTGCATGGCATCAACAAGCATGATACCAGTGACTTCTTCACGGTGCCGGCTTGAGAATATTCTGCTGTAGATGCCACCTATACCCGCAGATACAACAACCCACGGTGGCTCTTCACCCGCGCGGGCTAAGGCCTCACTGAGAGCATCGGAGGTCATGCCAGCAGAATGTGGAGACGGAGCATTGTCCGACCAGCCAAGACCAGGACGATCATAATAGCAGTAACGGTTTATAGTGCCGTTGCTGTAAGCGTCATAGACCCAGTCTTCGAAGGAACCTTCGACAGGGTCTTCGCCACCCTCCAGCAACACCGTAGGATTGCGCTGCCCTTGGTAGTTGTGGGTCGCATCGCCTACGCATGCGAGGTGCAGCTGATACTTGTCTCCATCCACATAATACCTCTTGCCCGGCGGGGCCAGACCCGCATCTCGAGAGCGCAAGATCAGAGTCGCAGTTAGGAGGATCGCAACGATAATCATGACTACCATGATGACGGAAGCTGTAAGTACAGCGCACCATTCACGAAGTGTACGACGAGTTTCCTTTCGTCCTGTAAGGCGTTCTTCTTCCTCCTTCTTGCCCCATGCCACAACACGATCTGTTAGGACGTTGTAAAGGGCCATAAGAGTCGCCCAAACCACTGAGGCAATACCAACCCAGCCTTCTTCCACACGTATACGCGCGACAGCCACGATGATGATCATATCAAGGAGCAAGAAGAATGCCACGACCAGGCTGCCCCATTCCATGGGCTTAGACGGTGTAGAGAAAAACAGTATAGCGACAAGGAGATTGCCAAGAGTCAGGGTAGTGTATGAGAAATCGAAGAAGCCGGAGCCACGAGAGTGCATCATTGGCGGGCTGACGAATATGGATACCAGGAGTAGTACCCACCATAAAAAACTTATGACAAGGAAGAGGACACAAAGGTATCGGAGAGCTCTGACACTCCATAGATTGTAGGGAGATACCTTTTCAGATGTCAGAAGAGGACTGTTGAATGCGTTCGAGAAGCTTACCGCTGGATCATCTGGGTCTAAGAAGCCATCATTCCGAGGGGGTAGCAGGCGAGTTCTCTCGTCTGGCTCACGGCCTCCTGAATGGCGAGGATGATGTCCGCTGTCCCCTTCATCATTTTCAGCATCATCACCATGACTGCGCTCGTCGCCGTTCTTGGAACCCCACAGAGAGACCATATTGTTTGTCTATGGGTGGCTTCACAGTTGCAAGCTTCAAACTTTCAAACAGTGATACTCTGAAGAGGATTCGTACAATGACGTTGCCTAGAATGTACCTGTTGTTGATTGCGTCAGTGGCTAGCGTGCAGCTCTTATTGAGGAGTGGTAGTCCTCACGAAGCTTTGAAGGGCCGAGAGACAACATGCACATGTTGCTCTGAAGAAGCGAAATGCAGGAAAGCGGGAGTAGTCGGTGGGAAAAGATGGAAGGTGCTGAGTGGTGCGAAGTAGAGGGATTGGCGGCGACCTTTTGGCGGGGGATTCTGGACTTTCTTGGACGCGCAAGCGCGTCATCGTCTACTCGCGCTGCAGATCGCATTGTGTATCAGTTCATGTGATTTCGATAAGCCCGCCCATCTCATGCAAGTCACTCTTCAGCTTCTCCAATCACTGATAATTGCCACATTAGGATTACACTATCATGAGCGATCTCCAACGTTCCTTTGCCAAGGCCAAGCTGGCTGGTTTGCCATTTGAGCCACCATTGCCGCCCATGCATGTTGAAGATGATGAAGGAGAGGATGAGGTGGATGATCTGAAGCCATTACCTGATCCTACTCAGGACGATGATTCTTCCTCCGCCTCCTCTGCTTCTTCAGCGTCATCTACGGGTACTATCAGACCATCGCCGAGTAAGCATCTCTTTGCCAGACCTAAGGGGTTCGTCAAATCCATTACGTTTCAATTTCATCATGTACTGTCATGCCTTCTGTGTGTCAACATGCTGTCCGTTCTTTCGTGTCTTATCCATCGCTGTTTAGCCCAGAATCTCATCCTTTATGAGACAGCACCATTCTAAGTGTGAATTTTGAACCCCAGATTCTCCACTGGTAGGAAGGGTTTAGAACCACTTCCATGGAACGACTACTTTACTCGAGAGCTATATCTGAATGTCTCTCGCCCCACTGAGAGACTCACATGTCACGCATATATCACACCACCAACCGCCAAGGGACCTCTCTTCGTTACTCACCATGGAGCCGGTTCTTCTGGTTTATCTTTTGCTCTGTTCGCCCTAGAGATCCGTAAAGTGCTTCCAAACGCTGGTGTACTGTCTCTTGATGCCCGAGGACATGGCGAGACTGTCGTGGAACGTCTTGAATCTCAGCCAACAGCCAACACTCTTGATTTGAGTTTGGAAACCTTAAGTCAGGACCTTCTAGACGTAATTTTAATGACACAACAGGAGATGGCTTGGTCTGAAGTTCCTGGTGTCATTCTTGTGGGCCATAGTCTGGGCGGTGCAGTTGTGACTGACCTTGCCGTGAGTGGAAGGTTAGGGAATGCTGTGTTGGGCTATGCTGTCTTAGACGTTGTCGAAGGGTCTGCGATTGACGCTCTACAAAGCATGCAGTCCTACCTTGCCACTAGACCGACAAACTTTCCTACCATCCCTTTAGCTATAGAATGGCAGTAAGCAAAATCCCTCGGCGCCGTCGCAAACATCTCTTCTCACGTTGGCTAGTACTCGCTCTCGCACGATTCGTAACGCGACCTCTGCAAGAATCTCCGTACCGTCTCTCTTACGGTTAGATCCCTCACGCTCATCCGTAGAGGATGCCAAAGCTTGGGCATGGCGGACTGACCTCGCGGCCACGCAGCCCTTCTGGGAGGGCTGGTTCGTGGGTCTTAGCAAGAAATTTCTGGACGCGAAGGGTGGAAAGCTACTTCTGCTCGCTGGTACAGACCGTTTAGATAAAGATTTGATGATTGGCCAAATGCAAGGGAAGTACCAATTGCAGGTCTTTCCAGAAGCAGGGCACTTCATCCATGAGGACCAGGCAGAGAAGACGGCAATGGTGGTGGCAGACTTTTATCGAAGGAATGATAGAAGCGCCCTGGTCTTGCCGCCTAAAGTGAATGATCTGTTGAAAGCGAAAGCCGTGGCCTAATACCGGCGTTGCTGTTAGTATAGCCTCAGCCTGATGCCCTTAATCAATCCGTTTCTTCAATGCGGCGTTTTCTTTAGGGGTCTTAGTGTACATCGTCAGGGTTCTTGCTATCCATTCCTTCGAATACCTTGCCCTAGGCGATATGTAAAAGTTCGCCCCGTAATAGCAGCTACCGTAGCCGCTTGGGCACCAGAAGTAGCAGCAGCAGATCCTCCCGTGCTAATGCCGCTAGTCTGCCACTGTGCGCGAATAATGTCAAGGATATGTAGATCTGTAATGATATAATCACCAGTGTAGAAAGGATCCAGCGGGTGATGAACACGCGGCTCACTGCTTCCATCAGGCAGTAATGATTCGTCTCGGTCTTGGTCCATATCACCACCTGTTCCACCAGACGAAGTATCCTGGAGGTCCTGCAACTCAATATCATCCTCGGCGGCTGTCGCTTGCCTGAATACACCCCTTTCCTCAGAATCATGGTCCTGGCGGGTTTCTGTAACCACCTGCACAACACTTTGGGTGACCTCATCAACTTTTGTGACCCCTCGCCTCTCGAGAGTAACTCCGAGAACGAGGATTTGCAGAGCAAAGACCAGTATATCCAATCCTACCAATTTCCAAATTCCCACCGGACTTCTCTGTCCTACAAAGTCAATGACTAGCCCACCATGGAGATATCCTCGTGTCGCTTCTCCAGCCACTGGTGGAGAGAAAGCTAGATGTAATAGCAGACAAAGTATATTGGTGCCGAAAATGATGCCGATGTAAGGACGATGTATAAGGGGTGTTGGTGGAAATATGGCGGGCTTGGGGGTGAAGTAGAGCCAGTGCGGTAGGGCTCTAAGGAGGAATTTGGTGAGGGAACAGCTGGGTAATGTCAGTCGGATGACCCTGGACCACTGCATCAGATAGGCCTTACTCCATATAATACAAGATAGAAAGTTGGCAATAAATCACAATATCGATGTTACGGATGAGATGATCTAGAAAGGAGGCTTTTTGATTTCGTTGAATCCGCCGCTTCTGCTGCAGAATCTCAGTGTCTCCGGCCGCGATCCCATTGGAGGGTGTTCCTTGGTCGTTCGGAGTGTTTTGGTTCGTAGCATGGTCTGAGGTTGAGGAGGCATCATTCATATCTTGGTGGGCTCATTGGTCAGACATTTGATTTTGCTTTGGAGAAGAAGCACGTATTCCAGCTTATCCGGGGGGTCGTGCGACACAAGCAAGTGCGATATATTTACAATGAGCTGCGCACGCGGAAGCTCATGCTCGATTAATATGACGCCTCGTCCTAGTCTTAGAGTGGTTAGTTCTTGGCGGCGCCTGTAGGTACTTATCTTATAAACGGCACAACTGACTACTGAGATCTTCATTGTACCCTCGTTCTACTCATATTACGTATCTGACCCGTACGAAAAGATTCTCGGTGTCTGAGCTGTGGCAAAGGCGCCAAGTGCGCAAAGATAGAAAGAGCAATGGCTTCGATCTCGATCTTGGTTAGTCTATCAAGGCCAGTTCTAAGGTATCAAATTTGAACTGGAGAGAGGTAGTACCCGTCTTTTTCCTGATTCCATGTTTTGTAGTGTATTGTTGTTCACACGGGGATCTGAGCTGCCAGTCATCGCATATCGTGGTTGACCTCTGGTGGATCAGACATCGAACACAACCAGCTACGGAAACCGAATTGTCTCAAGAATACGGCCAACCTTGCTTCACGTTGTTCAGGAATGAGAAAGTTCTTGCGGCAATTCCTTACTACGTTAACCATATAATAGCAATGGCAATCATTATCTGGAACATCGTATGATAATAATCGAGCAATAGTCGATGACGGACGGTACTGGCGCAGCTTTGCTAAAACATTTCACAAGAAAAGGCCCAGGATCATCGAGACGAAACTCTAGCCTTCCCTTTCTAGGTGGGTATAAGGTATACCTATATTGTATCGAAGCATTGGAGTCTCTGTTTAGTAGAAGTATTTGATAGGAAGTGGTGTATGGGTCTCCATTTGCGAGTTAGATCATTCATGCTGCTCAACAGAAAGCCAGCCGGGACCCCAATATCACTCCATATGAATTCCACAGTGTCTGATATTTCTTCAAAAAGCCCTCTAGGCGCTGATGCTCCTAGGTAAGTAGGCTTAAGCACGTCGTCTGTTTGACGGATACTTGAGGGTAGGGACCCACTTTACGCGTGGTCGCGGGAAGCGCGTGTCCGCGTGAATCTTCCGGGCCGTTTCCCAAAGAAGGTCCTCTACTTGCACCAACAGTATCGATGTTTATACCCTTCCTACATGACATAGCATAGTCAACAGAGCAAGCGCAATGGCCAATTTCTTTGACAACAAAGCCCGTGCTGCCGCTGGCGCCACCAACGGGGCCTCGTCACTCAAAATTGCTGCCCCTAAGGAGACCCAAAATCTACAACCATGGGTGGAGAAATAGTCCGTATACAGTTCACACTGTATGCTCAGAGTGTGCTGATGAATTTCCTTAGTCGACCAAAGAGTTTGAACGATATCACGGCCCAAGATCACACAATCACCGTCCTACAACGAACTCTACAGGCTACGAATGTATGAAATCAAGAAAGCACATAGCGATCTAAGGACTAATCGTTGAAATCTAGCTACCCCACATGCTCTTCTATGGGCCGCCAGGCACGGGCAAAACGTCTACCATCCTTGCCCTTGCCAAGGAGCTCTATGGCCCCGAGATGTTTCGAAGTCGTGTGCTCGAACTGAATGCCTCTGACGAACGTGGGATCTCCATTGTTCGTGAAAAGGTCAAAGACTTTGCTCGCATGCAGCTTTCCAACCCACCACCAGACTATAAAGACCGATATCCATGCCCACCCTACAAAATTATTATCCTCGACGAGGCTGACAGCATGACTCAAGACGCCCAGAGCGCACTCCGAAGGACAATGGAGACATATAGCAAGATCACCCGCTTCTGTCTGATTTGCAACTACGTTACGAGGATCATCGATCCGTTGGCAAGTCGATGCAGCAAGTTCAGGTTCAAGCCTCTAGATCAGGGAAATGCTAAGAAGAGGCTGCAAGACATTGCTGAGAATGAGCAGGTCAAGTTGGAACCTGGAGCGGTGGATACACTGATCAAGTGCAGTGAAGGTGATCTAAGAAAAGCTATCACATTCCTTCAGAGTGCAGCAAGACTGGTGGGGGCAGTCAAATCATCCCATTCCAAAGCGAATGGGCTTTCAAAAAAGAGAAAAGTCCTTGAATACGATGAGGACGAGGGCGCGATGGACATGGATATGGATGGAGATGACGATAAACTGGTCACGGTCAGGAGCATAGAAGAGATTGCAGGTGTCATCCCGAATGATGTTGTTGATGGACTTATAAACGCTATGCAGCCGAGCTTGAGAGGAGCTGTCTACGAAGCTGTTGCCAAGCAAGTGACAGATCTGGTGGCTGATGGGTGGAGTGCTACGCAAGTTGTGACGCAGGTGAGATATTTGCTCTCTGGTTGATACACGCATTTGGATTAAGTGCAAATTTCTAGCTCTACCAGAAGCTCGTGTACGATGACACGATTTCAGACAAGCAGAAAACAAAGATAGTAATGGCCTTCTCAGACACTGATAAAAGGCTGGTCGACGGGGCCGACGAGCATCTAACCATTCTAGATCTGGCTTTGCAGCTTTCAGGCATGCTGGCAGAGAGATGACTCCCAGGATTCCGCAAGCGCAGGTATTTTATCGTTGGAATGTTGCACAGTCAAGGCCAACGATACTCATACTAAACATCGAGTGATCTGATAATTTACAAGGGTCGTCTTCTGGCTTGGACTATCGCTGTCGTTAGCAGAGTAACAATAGAGCCCCTCGGAGCAGACCAGGATCTCGCGAAGGATCTTAGCAAAATGCCTGCAGAGCAAAAGACGCATAATCAGCCATCTGAGTGAGACCAATCTGGAGTATAGCAATGTCCGGCCTCTTTGTTGTCCTTTCCGGAAGGACACTTTCGCGCAGGGTCAGCAGCTTATCTGGACAATGTATAAGCACTTTGATAGACGAGGCTATGAGTAGCAGGAGCGGCTCGAAGATGTGACAGACATCCCAAAATTATGCCAAGTCAAATTCTGGTCTAAATTACTATGTGCACGTCTTCGAGACTCATAAGTTTCCCTGCGAAGGCTCCCCCATCACCCTAGTTCAGCATTTACACCCTCCATTGCTGTGACGTAAGAACGCAGCTTTCTGAGCCGGGCCTTCAGGGCCTCTTTTCACAGCATTGCTTTTCGAATCTCATTATACGCATGTAAAAGCTGAGCTGCTGCGGAAGACGCATTGCCTACTTCTGAGCGTCAATATATTTCATAGGGGCTATAGCCGTGGAAGAACAACCTTTCTTGGAAGATCTTCCAGATCGAAGCATTAGCTTTCAATACCAACATGATTGATTGACGGGCTTTCTCAAGTCTTATGGTCCTCTGTATTTTGCGAAACTCTCAAACCGCCATTGCATGCAGAACCCTACCAGTTCCAACACCCCGTTCCGAAAGAGGATTCCGCTTGTCCGCACCGAGGGACTTTGGGGAGCTCAGGTGACCACCTGCAGCTTGAGCGCTTTTGTTCTGGTGCTTCGCCTTCTTCATAGCTTTGGTCTTCTTATTCTCGTCTATTTCGAGCCTCTCGTCCACTTGAGCGGCCAGATTAAGCAGGTGATGTAGGTCCAGTACCTCGCATAGCTGCCGATAGCCTTGGCAGCCTGTGACTTTCCTGAAGGCTTCTGATTTGCCAGGCATTAGCTGGGCCAGAAGGAATTTGGTATTTCCCCATTTGTTGTCCACCTCCAATGCTATCTTCATATAATCCGTCACTACATCTTTCCATGGTAGGAGACCACCCTCCGCTTCTGTTCTAAAGCAGCTGGAATTGGCTTCAGCAGCCGTGGCTATCATCGCACCATCAACCCCATATTCTTGTACCAATTGCAGAGCCTCGTCCCTATTCTTAACGTCCCCATTCATCAAGCAAGCTACTCCTGCCTCTCGACAAATTTCTGCAATCATTCGTAGCTGGTCCCGTATAGCTCTTTCTCGGGGTCGCATGGGTGTGGTCCGACAGTGGATGGTCAGACCCGTAATCCCAGTACTGCAGAGCTTCCTCACCAACGCTTCCGTTTTTTCTGGTGTCTCCAATAGACGGATCTTTACGCTGATACCAAGCTCATAAACCTTGCCAACCTCTTCCACTAACGCCGTCAGGATTGAAGCCAGCCGGTCCGGGTCCTGCAAAAGAGCAGCTCCCATGCCGCCAGTCGTCGAGAAGGGTTTGGGGCAACCAGCGTTCACGTCTATCCCGGCCACATTCTCTGCCACGAGTTTTGCTGCTTCGACAGCAGTAGTCGGTGAGGCGGTGCCAATTTGAAATATCAGCTTCCGATGCTCGCGTGTAGGGTGTAGTCTATATATTAAATTTTCTTTTCGTACTGGAGGTTGCGACCTTTGGGGGTTGGAAGGGAAACGAGTGAAGTCAATAGTAGATGTAATAGGGTTCAAGGTTTTTGTAGTCCCAATCATGGACTTATCAACTGTCTCGGGACCCCAGACAAGGTCTGCACCGTACTTGAGGGCAAGTAGTCTAGAAGGTAATTCTCCAGAGCGGACCATGGGCGCCAACACAATTTTGCCCCTGTAATCCACCCCATTTTTGGGTATGGGAACACGTTTGGTGTTAGGCGCCATTATGGTGGTGAGCGACCGTAACATCAGTCAGCGATGACTGGTTCATATGTCCATTTTATCATGATTCGAGTGTGTTGAAGGATTTCCGAGCCTTTGAGTGACCAATTCTGTCTCTAAGCATGAGGTAGACCCTGCACTAAATTGCACAAAAGCACAAAATGTTTGCTTCAATAGAATTGCTTGGACGTCATTGTGCCCGCACCGTTTGGCCGACCATCGATGCCATTGTGAAAAGAAAATCGAGGGAAAAGTCTCATGCTGAGCTCTAGAACCTCGTTAAATGTTCTTCAATTAGGGAATAGGATTGACCCAAGCGCAAAACGGCTGCGTCTTCACCGCATACCGGTAGCCCTTTCCACACTGGCTCCCCACACAACCCCCAGCCCCACTAGAAATTCTGGCCTCCGAGCATCTTCTTCTCGAGCTCAACAAATATCCCGTCACCTCGCCACTCAATCCCCACATAAGATCGAGATGAGTCAACTCCCTATCAGTGAGAAGGGGTATCATTCCAATGTCCCCAGTGCCTATGCTGTAAGGAAGAATGGAGCCCCCAACACACTGGAGCACCGCATCTACATCGAAAAGGATGGCGTTCCCGTGTCACCATTCCACGATATCCCTCTGTATGCAAATGAGCAACAGACCGTTCTAAACATGATCGTGGAGATCCCTAGATGGACCAATGCTAAGATGGAGGTTCGTAGCTTTCAAGATTCCTGTTTACTACAAGCTTTATAGTCATTCAATGGCTAACAGGTTTTCTAGATCTCGAAGGAAGAGACATTGAACCCCATTAAGCAAGATATAAAGAAGGGCAAGCTCCGTTACGTCCGCAATTGCTTTCCTCACAAAGGATATCTTTGGAATTACGGGGCTTTCCCTCAGGTACTAGCAACCCCAAAGGTTGTGCGATCAAGAACTGATTCATCTACATAGACGTGGGAAGATCCGAATGTTGTCCACCCCGAGACCAAGGCCAAGGGTGATAATGACCCACTTGATGTCTGTGAGATAGGCGAGCTAGTGGCAACTCCGGGCCAGATCAAGCAGGTCAAAGTCTTAGGTGTCATGGCCCTTCTCGACGAGGAGGAGACAGATTGGAAGATTATTGTTATCGATATCAATGACCCATTGGCTCCTCGCTTGAATGATATTGAAGACGTTGAGCGACATCTGCCCGGCCTCCTCAGGGCCACGAACGAGTGGTTTCGCATCTACAAGATCCCAGATGGAAAACCGGAGAACCAATTTGCTTTCTCTGGCGAGTGCAAAAACAAGAAGTATGCTACCGACATTGTACGCGAATGTGCGGAAGCTTGGGAGAAATTGATCACTGGCAAAACTCAGCCTGGTGGCATCTCGCTGTAAGCCTTTAACGGTGTTCGGTGGAAACAGGAAGGGCTTGCTAACAGAATGTACAGAACCAATGTAACTGTCCCGCATTCTCACGACCGTGTGGATCCCGGTTCTCTGAACATCAAGCCTCATCAAGACCTGAGGCCTGCACCCATTGACGGCATATATGACAAGTGGTTCTTTATTTCTGGCGCTGCCGTTTAGGAAGACACCGGTAGGAATTCAAAAAGGACGAAGCTAGACCGAAGCTTAGCATGCATATTATAAAATACACATATTGAATGCCTAGACTCAGCGCCAATGCTGTATACAAGCCACCCCCTCACCCCTCTAGATCTGCTTTCCTGTTCAGCATCCTCGAATGTCGGTCCACTTCCTCCTCAAGATCATTGACTTTCAGCTTCTCTGTATCCAATTGCATTTCCTTTCCATCCTCTACGATCAAACGTCGTTAGCTACGATGGACTGGTAACCGACAAGCGCCTTTACCACATACTGAATTTTAGCTTCAAAAAGCTGGGCTCTGGGCTATCGCGCGGGAGCATCGTGGTGTTTATTTTCATCGTAGTCCGAGCATTCGCGGGCAAGTAGGCGAGGAAGACCCGGCATGTCTTTGAAGGCTTTTTAAAGGGATTGAACCTGGTCGTGACTTCCGTAATGTGTTTCGTGATCATACCGACAACAAAGGAACAACTTGACGACTGATTAGCTAGTACACGAATGGCAGAGAAATCCTTCGTATTACTTGCCTCAGAGCTATGAACGTGGGTACATCTCGTGATGGGCTCAACTTATCTGATAGACCATGAAGCTCCAGTGGAAATGTTTACACCTCGACGATCCTTGGCGGAATTTGCCCGCAGTCATCGTCATTTCTTGTACTTTCTATTCAAGGTTCCTACAGCTCAGCCATGAACGCACACCCATCGGAAGCTCGACTGACGGCCGCATTCGAATCTCTCAAGCAAATTCAGCAGCTGATTACCCGCCTCTCCAAACTCCCCGCTCAACCAGGTTCAAATCTTGCAAATTCAGACGAATGGGACGCTCGCATTGAGCTGGGCGCAGAGATTCACCAACGATTAAAGGAAGAGGAGGAAGACTTTGAACTTATACGACAGGAGATTGAAGATCAGACAACTACTTCGACCTGGTCCTCTGCTGGGAGGCCGAGAAACAGTGAGAGAGAGAGGGCGGATGCCGACTTGGCCGCCCAGGTTACCAGGTTGGGGGAGGACTTAAAGACGTATGTACTTCGTGATCCAAATGACAGACTTCTATGCTAACAACTAATACTACAGAGCTCGTAGCCAATTCCGAAAGGCTCAGCTGCAAGCCAAACGCAACGCAGAAGCCGCGAAGCGTAAGCAGCGAGAGCTTCTGTTTGCAGGGCTCAAGGAAGGAGACAGCACTGCTAGCCACGGTAGACGAAAGGGTCAAGAAAAATTATCACAAGACGACCTGGTTCTGGGTGCCTCCAGTGATGTGACTGCTGCCCTGAGAAGAACCCACAATTTAATGACAGCAGAGCTCGAACGAAGTAAATTCGCACAAGAAACCCTCGGTACGAGGTTTTCAGACGATCATCCCTATAATTGAGAGCTGACTAGTCGTCCAGAGAATTCCACAAAAGACCTAGCCAACCTGTCAGAATCTTATACGAACCTCGACACCCTTCTGTCCTCCTCCAAATCTCTCGTATCCACCTTGATCTACTCCCAAAAGTCAGATACCTGGTATCTCGAAACAGCGGTCTACATCCTCATAGCGACGATCGGCTGGCTGATCTTTCGCCGCCTCATTTACGGCCCCGGCTGGTGGCTAGTCTATGTTCCGCTAAGACAATTCTGGCGAATCAGCCTATACACTGTGCAAATCTTCATTGGCACACTCTCTTCGGCCGCAGGAATAGCTGGTGCGCAAAATCAGAGTGTAGCTCTCAGTCAGAGCTCAGCAAGTATCTCAGCAAGCTCGAGGTTGGCACAGAAAGCAACAGGTACGGGCAAGATTCCAAGGTTCCCTTCAGATCACGTAGCACCGTCTATCAGAGCAGGAGGTGGCGGCCACGGCGCGAAGATGCAGCAATCTGGGCAGCCAGTGCGTGAAGGGGAGAAAAGCTTGTCAGAGGAGGTAGGACAGATGGCAGAGGAGAGCCAGAAGCCTGCAGAGGAGAGCCAGAAGCCTGCAGAGGAGAGCCAGAAGCCTGCAGAGGAGAGCCAGAAGCCTGCAGAGGAGAGCCAGAAGCCTGCAGAGGAGAGCCAGAAGCCTGCAGAGGAGAGCCAGAAGCCTGCAGAGGAGAGCCAGAAGCCTGCAGAGGAGAGCCAGAAGCCTGCAGAGGAGAGCCAGAAGCCTGCAGAGGAGAGCCAGAAGCCTGCAGAGGAGAGCCAGAAGCCTGCAGAGGAGAGCCAGAAGCCTGCAGAGAAGCCTGAGCCTGAGGTCCAGGGGACGACTTTGAGGGAGAGGACGGTAGAGGATGGACCACCGAATCCGAAGAAGAGGATGTGGGAGGAGCCGGCTAAGCGCTCGAAGGACGAGCTGTGATCTCTATGTATAGTGGCAAGGGACTTTGTAAAATGTAAAGGCATTGGTATCGAGTAGCACAATGTACTATAGGGGTCATCGGTTTCGTCCTTTTAAGATAAGGGATATGAGAGTATGCCACGTGCAGCAAGAACATTGATCTTTCCAATGGCAACTTTGCGAAATATCAGTGAATATATGGATCATTGGTGACCCGGTAGGAGAATATTTTCTTCGTTTGAAGCCGCTTTTGGGCTGCATTCCAACTATTCTAACTCGATTTGCTCAGAGTCCTGAGCTACCAAGCAAGCCCCGATCGCTAAGCTTCCATATCGTTTTGTCGTGTAATCATGCATTCATCGGATCGTCGATGCTAGCAACTGACCCTACCGCCAGATGTGTTTCCCTCGATACCATGCTCAACGCCGTCGCTGTAATGAAGTATAAGAGTCCCAATGCCCCAAGAGCTCAGACGCTTTCACTTGTAGTCACCTCAACCCCTCGTACCACTCTTTCCATCCATCAAATCTCCCGCACCATTGTAGCCACCGTGCTGAGGCCCTGAACCTGTTGTACCACGGCTCTCGTAGGATGAAGATGGTGGAGGCGCCCATTCCTGGTTGCTATTGCCTCCACCTCGTTGGCCTCGCCCACTGTCCCCTTTAACTTCCAGGCCCGCATTTATAACCTGCATTCTCATTATCCGTAGGTGGGATGTGCGTTCATATTCCTTTGCGGCGGCTAAAGCAGTATCAAAGACGTTAACCCTACCGTTTTTCTGCTTAGTGTACAATACTCGGTCAACAGAATTGATTCGTGCATTTATCTGTTCACGTTTGATCATCTGCTGAATCTCGAGCGTAATGGCTTCTTCGTCTGAGTTGAATATTTTTGCCAAGGCTGACATGGTGATGCAGGAGAATGGAGCGAGGCAGTCACGAATTGCTTTGCAGCGAATATCGTGATAGAGATTTTGAAAATGGGGTTGGAGATATATGTCGAGGAGATAGTCTGCTTTGTAGCTGTCCAGTATCTGGAGACAAGGAGAGTATTTAGAGGATACGAAGTAGGTGATAGCTCGCCGTATGTGTGGTTCGAGTTCAAGGTAATTGCGAAAATCGGTGTTGTTCAAGACTCTCTCTTGTAGCTCTCCGCGTTCCATAGTTGCCAGGGCACAAAGACCGCCGTAAATGGCAATATCGCTTGGAGTCAAGACTTCGTTGTAGGCTTCTTCGTCTGTTAGATCGTCCAGCTTAGCTTGTGACATTCGAGGGTCTGTGCCAATGAAATCTATGGCAGCGTCTCGGTAATTGCCCGAAGCCAACGAGGCGAGACCATGTGCTGCAGCAAGTTTTGCAGAGTTCTTCTCAGCTTCGGGAAACTTTTGTCCGCCTGTCACACCTCGGATGCGTTGAATATGATTTTGAGCAGCGAACCAACTCCTTTGATCGATACAGACGTTGATTAGGTGCATATTCATAATGACAATATGGGAATTTGTGGTACAAAATTCTCTCATTTGCGAGTAAGCTTTATTCGCTTTACTTAGATCACCAATACGGTGGTAGTGATTGCCTAAATCGTCGTAGCCCATCTTTCACAGAATGTCAGCCAGTAGATTCGATTGAGGGCGAGTGAACCACACACCCTAATGCTCTCCTTGATTAGATTGTTCTTGTAGGTCTTCAGCTCAAGTTCCAGCGTGTCCGTACTCCTTTTGACCTGTGCCTTCGTCGTGACAACCCAAGCAGTGTCCAGTATGGCATCTGGGTCGGTTGGGCAAATTTCACGAAGACTGGACACAGCAGACTCGTATCGACCGACATCACTACCTTGCTTTGCTTCCGCAATGGCTGCTTTTAGAGCTTCTAGGCAAAGATATGAAGAGGAAGTTCCAATAAGTAACAGGCGATCGAAGCGTGTCCTGCCTGCAATGTTGGTCAAAACTGAGGCTTACGGCAGAAGTGTAGGTTCTACCCTTGTATTTGGAGATATAATCGTCGAGGTCAAATTTGGGGGGCTCTAGGGACCATGTCAGCTGGGATATATAGTGACCCTGAGGTTTCGAAGCAACCTTCAACCACAACACGCCCTGCTCTACGAGCTTGAACAAAGTAAGAGGGCTCCATGTCGCCAAGAGTTAAATGTAAAGACAGAGCTTATCGTTCAAAGGATTTTGCTCCCAGAATCCGACAGGCTACAGTTTACCAGCATTCTATGTAGAGTAATATCTGGTTACCAAAGGTAAAGTTGAGAAGGACAATACGGTAGCCTCGGCGAAGTGTACATCTAGGTACACTACCTTAGGTAGGTTGAGCCCCATAGGGCTGGACCACTAATTCGCCCAGCAGGCCCTGGAAGACACCCTAAGAGGAAATTTGGGTGCCATCGCCAGATGTTGATAGACGAAATAGAGTAACTAACTGAAGTGAATCTCCTAGCCACTTAACAGTATCCTATACGCCTCACTAACTTCTGATCTATTACGGTTGACAAGCCAGCATCGACTGAGCAGTATTAAGAAGATGCTGACTTGCCTTACTTAGTTCAAGCAATTCTTCTTTTTGGGGAGCAAGGGTCGCTAAGCACACAAAGGTTCAGGCTGCGTGGTTTTACTCTAACGATTCGATCTTTCAGCATCCTTGTCATGCTAAAACGCTGGTTGCAAGCCTGGATGAAATCGCTCTTTCTCAGCTCGAGCAAACCCAATTCAACAACCAGCGATACCATCCAGGGTACTGAATCCGTCCATACTTCTTGTGTAATATAGAAATGCTAATGTACAGTGCATAGCCGGTGAACGCGTGCTGCTCCAGTTGAGCGGCAGATCCCCATTCCTTTCTAGAGTGCTTCGCCCTGGTGGCAGCACAGTCCTCCATACAGGAAAGGTCTTGCATAAGGACATCATTGGAAAACGAACGCGTGACACGGTATTGAGTAGTATAGGCGCAGAGCTCAGAATACTTCGTCCAACTTTAGCTGATTATGTTACATTAACTCCCCGACAAGTCACACCGGCAAGCCAGCACTTCCACTTGTCTATTCACGTCAACTGATTGGGTCGAGTAGTAGATCTACCCTGGAGATGCCAATTTAATAGTCTCATTACTGGACCTTCACATTAGTCCAACAACGTCGACCACGGGGCCGCCCTCTTTGGAAATCCTTGAGGCTGGGACTGGCCATGGGGCTCTGACTTTGTACCTAGCTAGGGCCATCCATGCAGCAAACTCTCCGCAGCTAGAGGGCAAAGCGAGTTTAGGTTCACCAGAGGGCCATAGCTCCACTTGGAACTATCCGGACACTACAGTAGATGAGGATAGTCATGGCAGTAAAACCGTGAATGAGGGAGCGGTAGGATATGCACGTGAAGAAAGGCCGGGAGAATTGTATAAGCATTCCGAGGACCAAAGGCGCGCTGTAATCCACACTGTAGACTTATCTTCAAAGCGTTCAGCAAGTGGAAAGCGGATCGTCGAGGGTTTCCGCCATGGCATGTATGCCAGCGATGTGGAATTCCATGTAAGCGACGTGTCCAACTGGATCGACGAGCAGATCCTCAGTCGCAGCTCAAGCCTAAAAATGGAACCATTTTTGTCTCACATAATACTAGACATGCCATCCAGCGAGGATCATGTGCGGAAAGCAGCCTCTGTTCTTCATGTCAATGGCAGTCTCATGGCGTTTAATCCCAGCATCAGCCAGATTGTAGCCATATTTGATATGGTCAAGCGCCAGTGTCTACCTCTACTTTTGGAGCGCGTTCTCGAGCTTGGTCCCAGTATGACAGGTGGTCGTGAGTGGGATGTACGATTGGTCAAGTCAAAGGACGAAATTAGGTCTGGGTTTGCGGTAGGAGCTCAACTAGTGAGTGACAGGGACGAGGGATCCTCAGATGATGACCCTCAGCGAGATGCTGTTGTTAAGGCTGCTGAGATCGAGGAGCCGGGTCATGAAGAGACTCAAGCTCTCGGGAAGCAAGACACTGGGTGGCGGATGGTCTGCCGTCCGAAAGTGGGCCAACGAGTTTTAGCTGGTGGTTTCCTGGGGGTTTGGAAAAAGATGAAATAGGACAGCAAGGAGCAGTCCAGGTAGTGGTCACTGACCCTCAATGACGCTATAACCTACTTTTGGCCTGCGAAGGGCCAGGATCATGGTTGACTTCTGCCCGGGCAAGTATCCAATCCGCAACGTCATTCGCGAATGTGATTTTGTCTTCTCCCGGCTCCGCGTGTACTATGAGAGACTTAGAATTGGTATTCCTAACCTCTATTCTTCCTGGAATACACTCACGCTTATGGTACCAAGCCTCGTATGTTTTAAAGACTTTATCTTGAACTCCCAGGCGCTCAAACCAACTTCTGGCAGCATCAAAACTGCAAACCCGATCTACACTTCCGTGACCCACCCAGACTCTTCCCTCCCTGATAGTCACCAATCCCCTGTTCAACTCATCTGCCCTATCCAACATCCCCGAAAGCCCCTCAAGTGTTCCTGTGTCATGGCACAATGGATCCTCCGCCCACTCCTTACACACAACTGGATCCCTACACAACCATTTCGACTCTAGCTTCTGTACCATATGGCTATTCGGCAAGAACCTCGCTGCAAGTCGTCCCGCGACAACCGTGAACCGCGAGGGTTGCGCGGATGGATGCAAAGCTATGTACGGGCTTTCTGCCACATAGCCAGTAATCTTGGATCGGACTTCTGAGGGACCGCGGGCTGCGTATTGGAGAATCTCGGCACCACCCATTGAATGGCCCATTAGGAAGAGGGGTATTCCTCTTTCCTGAGCTATAGGCACCAGCGACTGGAGGACAGACGTTATATCTGAAAGGACCGTGGCGGTAGGTCCAGTGAGGCCACGCTCGAGAACGTTATGGACTGAACGACCCCAGCCCCTTTGATCGAAGGCGAGTATGTGGATAGAGCGGGAAGCGAGCGTTGGGAAGAGAGTGTAGTAGGCATTTATGTGGTCAGAGAATCCGTGAACGAAGAGGACTAGTGCGGTTGGCGGGGATGTGGGCTGCAAATGGTATAAAGATCAGTCGGAGAGACTTGCGGCGATGAAGGATCATTTGACAGACCTTCCATGTCTTTGTGTATACCTCATGGCCATCGGGAAGGGTATGCCAGCTCTCGTGCGTTGCCATTGTTGCGAAGAAGCATGAAAGAGCGAGGAGAGTTTTGGGGGGGGGGGGGGGGGGGGGGGGGGGGGGGGGGGGGGGGGGGGGGGGGGGGGGGGGGGGGGGGGGGGGGGGGGGGGGGGGGGGGGGGGGGGGGGGGTGGACGTGGGGTTGACAGGGCTGGATTGCCGAGTTCGGTCCAAATTCTACGGTGGCGTCTTCTCAATCGTCACGTTCGCAAAGTGAATTACATACTAATCGTCCCGCACCACCTTACACCAAGAAAGCAGGCAAGGGCCTTTCTCTCAATGACGAATCCCGCTCTTCGTCACCAGGTTATCAACATATACAAAGGTCAGTCTGGGTATCGCCAGAACTAACTCCTTTTCACCACTCAAGACATCCGCTGACTTCTGAACTGCCAGAACTTCTGAATTTGGGCAAAGAGTATCCATTGGGTTATCAGTACTTCCAAACGCGTCTGCATAACGCCTTTGCCAGCCAAGCAGGTCTGCAAGATGAAGAGAAAATTAAGAAAGCAATTGAGAGGGCGGAGTATGTGAAGAAGGAGGTTGAGGCGCTGTGAGTCTATTCCTTCAGAGTCTGAGGGACAAGTCACTGATAGAGGAGCCGACCAGTTATTATCTCAAGCGATACCGCGCTCTGCGCCAACGCTATCGCTGAAATCAAATGCCGCTATTTCTTGCGAGCCCACCATGCCCCAAGTTCAAGACATTCGCCATTGAAGGTACCGTCTCTCTCGAGCAGGTCAACGTTCATAGCCGCCCACCACTTATCCCATTCATCCTGACTCTTTCCGCTCTCTTTGATCAGGAATGGCTCCATGCCCTCGATAAAACCCAGGATGAGATTCAACGCAGTACGCCTCAAGGCGGCTTGATCAGCTGTTAAGTACAGACGTTTCCTGGTCATGATGGGAGGGGTTGCGGCGTCCTTCCTCTTGGAGGGATTCTTTATGCTGCTCAGCCTGTTGGAGACGTCTTCGTTCTCCCAACGTATAGGTCCAAAGGGCAGAGCAAGCCTCCGACTACCAATTTCGCCGAAAACATCGAGCTCAGCGGAGAGTTGGGAATCAATCAATGAGCACGGGGTAACTGTTGAACCATGCCTTCTAAAAGCCTTTTCAATCCATGGATTACAGCTCTGGAGATATGGGTTCTGTGCTTTGGTGAACGGTGTAGCTGCGTCCACCGTATAAGTTGCCGTATTTTCGGCTTGTTGCACGACTTTATCTGGGCTTCCTGCGGCTATAGGAGGATCAGGCAGCAGACACCGAAATTGCAGATTTGTCTTCCAGACCTCGACAACTCCACCAGCTTTGAGAAAGCGCGCTAGGCCGACGATTGGGTCGAAGTGTGCCTTCTCTCCCAAGGAAATGAATTCATTGTTAACGAATATCAGATCGAATTCCTGTTCCTCGAAGGGTAAAGGTTGCCGCAGATCATGCCGTATGAAACGCCAATTGACACCGTGCTTCGTGAGATCGGGTGCGACAGGTACTATGTCAACCCCAGTGAAGGAGACATGGGCATGACCTTGCTGCTTGAGGTACTGATGGCATTTCGAGGACCAGATCGCTGATCCACAGGCTAGTTCCAAAATCTTTTTGGGTGGTGTCTTGAGAGTCGAGCAGAAAGGAGACCCAAAGGTCTGCATAAGCATTAAAGTGCGGAGAATATGTCTATTTAGCTCCCTCAAGTCCACTGGTAGTAGGTACGGGGATACATCTCGTAGAAAGCGTCGTCCGTATCGGTATGTGAAAGGAGAAGTCGTCTCGCGCTTGTGTAAGGGGGACGATGGACCGGCTGCCGGTCGCTCCATCGCTAGGCTCGAGATCCAATATATTGGCTCTTCTCTAGCACGTCGTTGCGATGTGATGTAGCATTATCGCGTAGAAGAGATCTACTTGCCGAACGCCAATAAGCTATTTTTTGATGCCATGACAATATTTTGCTTGCCCTGCAAATCTTAATCATCTAGAAGAATTGGGCAAACATGAAGCTTGTACTGATGATCAGAGGATTTAAGACGCAATTTCTGAACAAGGTCTCGGAGATATCAATCCCGAAAGGAAGATATAAAGTCAAGTAAGAACCTTGAGAAAGCCAATACGTGCAATAAAGGGATTCCAAGCCCAAATTAAGCACTTGTTACCTAGTGTCGATTTGTGCCACTTCTAGACTCTATGAGAAATGCACCCCAATGCTCCAAGGATTCGTTTGTGAAGCAGAAGACAGCAATATCTCCGGTACTCGTCCCTGACCATTTAGAAAAAAAGAGAAGGCAAATCAACATGAAACAATTGAAGATTAGCATCTGATGGCAAATATGACCTCCGCCTGATAAAGAGAATTCGATTACAAAGAAAGATCAAAGTCAGAGTAGTGTCATGGCTGAAGCATATTTGCGTCTGGCCGTATGATGCATGAAGTACACCCTCCAGACGCTGAGCCAGGTCGAGTATGGGGAGGACGCAACAGCGCCAAGAGCGTTTTGCGGCATCTACCGGCGTTAAACCTCTCCCGGTCTAAGTACATCTCCATACCAATGCGGTTCGCAAAACCACATCTTCGCCTTCCGATTCCCACGTACTATTTCGGAGCAGGCCATTTACCAGCTGTACTCGTCTAGAGGTGGACAATTACAGCTAAGGGCATTACTTTGGGCCTTCACTACTCTGAAGAAGCCGACACTCCTTGTAAGACGTCTATGCTTTGTCGGCCCCTCAAACACAAAACACCGTTGATACTTATGTCGCAGGCCTCAAGGCGGAACCTTTTTTGCAAAGCACAATCCCAATAATCATCCTGCCCTTTAGGCTGATAACAGCTACAAGAAGGAGCGCTTTCGGTCTAATCACTTGGCTTGCTATCAACACAATCCATAGGAGTGTCCAACCCTGGAAGCCGTCCAACCTACCTTAGGTCAAACAAAATAACCCTACACAAAGCTGAGGCTCCTGTTACTGCATTGAAGCTACAAAGGTCTCGGCTCATGACTGGACAAAGGTTGCTGTACAAGGCCGCCTCTTCTTTCCCATATCGGAATCCTCCAACAACCAGATTAAGTCCAGCAGAGCCACTAGGAGTAGACAAACACTTTCGCTCGTCGGTCCTATTGTCCTGCCACTTAGATGGCGGATGGTGGGTACCGGGGGTTTCCGCAATCTGGCGCGGCACCGTACTATCAGTCTCATAATTATCAGCCCCAGCACCCACAGCGACACACAGCTCGCAACGGCTCTCCTGTCAATAGCGGAAGAGGAAATTATGCCAATGAAACACCTTCACCTTCTCGTTCCCCAGTATCGCAACCTTCCTCTCATCACCCATATACCATGTACAGTCAAGGGCATCAACAAGGCCAACACGTGATGATGAATGGGCATCACCAGAGGTATATACAATCAAGCATGAGTAACAAATATCAACATCAAACCTATCAGCAGCAGCAGCATGGTCAACAGAATCACCACCATCAGCAAACTCATACTGGTGGCCACCATCAGCAAACGTTCTCTTCTGGCGCCATGTCGAATGCGACTCCTCATTTCACGCCTAACAACCTACATAATGGCAATTCCAACAATAGTCAAATAGGGTCGAACGAAAACTTCACCCAAAATCCACATTGGACTCGCCAGATGGCTCTATATGCAGAATCAAGAAATTCACAACAGGCTCCGCACCACCATTGCAAGAAAGACGGAATGATATCTCGAGTGCAGAAAGCTATGGATCAAGTGCCTGCAGAAGAAATGCCAGACCAAGGGGCTGAGGACCGTAATCGAGCGACAACAGTCGCCGAGAATTCCAGACAGGATTGGAACGCCCTGGATTTTAGCGGCCAAGGCATGAAATCACTCTCACCCATGTTATTCCAATACGAGTTCCTCCACAAGCTCTACCTCGATCACAATAAGCTTACGCGTCTCGACCCTTCTATAGGCCAGTTGAGGCATCTAAGTCATCTGGATATATCCTTCAACCAGATAATGGAATTGCCGGAAGAAATCGGCATGCTGGTCAACTTACAGGAGCTCCTAGTCTTTGACAATGGTCTACAAACTCTGCCTTATACGATTGGGAATCTCTTTAGGCTAGAGATGCTAGGGGTGGAAGGGAACCCTCTCGAGGAACAGATAAAAGAGCACATAATGTTGCATGGTACCAATTCGTTGATCACTATGATTAGGGAGAATGATCAATGTAAGATCCTTTTTTTTCATTTACTAATGCCCCTATTTAAACGTCTTTCATCGGTCTCTATACTAAACAACTTACAGCACTCCTCCCTCCCAACGATCGTCGAAAGGTGGAATTAGACAAATCTCCAGCATCAGAGACGCTGAGTGTCATTTCATACAATATTCTATGTGACAAATATGCTACCAAGGTGCAATATGGTTACGCACCATCAGATGCTCTTGCTTGGGACAAGCGTAAACTTCTTATACTAGACGAGCTTAAGCACCATGACGCGGACATACTTTGCTTGCAGGAAGTTGACCGGGACAGTTTCGACGGGTACTTCCGTCGTGAACTTGCGCTTCTTGATTACCGTGGCGTTTTCTGGCCGAAGTCGAGAGCGAAGACCATGGCAGAGAAGGAGGCAAGGCTTGTTGATGGATGTGCGACATTCTACAAGGGAAGCAAATACATCTGTCTAGACAAGATGCTCATAGATTTCGCAAACGCAGCCATCAATCGTCCAGATATGAAGGGCGAGCACGACACCTTCAATCGCGTCATGCCAAAAGACAACATTGCTGTAGCAACATTCCTCGAGAACAGAATGACTGGTGCCAGGATGATCGTTGTGAACGCACACATAACCTGGGATCCTGAATTTGCAGACGTCAAACTTGTCCAAGTTGCCATCCTCATGGAGCAAATAACAAAGCAAGCAGACCAATGGGCGAGACATCCTCCCTGTACTGATAAAAGGGCTTTTCCTCATTCAAAAATAGATGATGAAGAAGATGAGGAGGAGGCAGAGGAGATCACAATCGAGCCGGGCCCATCCCTTGAGTACTCCAATGGTCCCCAGATACCGCTCATCATATGCGGTGATTTCAACTCTGCGGCGGGTACCGGAGTCTATGATCTTATCACCACTGGTAGCTTGCCAGGAAACCACATCGACTTGGGGAATCGTCGATACGGTAATTTCACTCGTGACGGAATGGCCCATCCTTTCAAACTCAAATCTGCCTACAATACGCCAGAGGAGCTGAGCTTCACAAATTACACGCCAAATTTTTCCGGCATCATCGACTACATCTGGTACTCGACGAACTCACTAGTAGTCCGGGAACTGCTTGGAAACGTAGACGAAGAGTATCTACGAAAGGTACCAGGATTCCCTAATCGACACTTCCCCAGCGATCATTTGGCCCTCAAGGCCGAATTCGCTGTGAAGCCGCGGAAGGAGAGCAAGGCAATCGAAGCAAATGGGAGTCAGAGGGAGTGGGAGCGGAATAGTTGAAAGATTTCAGCAAGTTTACAACTACTAGAGGCGCTTTGTATCCTAGAGGGGATTGGCTTGGAAACATACATTCACGGCGTTGTATGTTCTCTACGCCCGGCGCTTTTAGGAGGTCCCGGGGGGATTCTCCCTTGCCAGCGCCAGGTTATGCAATTTCGGAGTACCTCGATCTCTTATGTTATTTCAGGGGTATAAGGTACGTTGAATGAAGGCTCAAAAACGTTCATCGACCTACATGTAGTTTTCAAGGCGTTTGGTATGCATGCGGCAACATTGGCCTGGTACAAATTCTGGGGGTCAATCTGCCCTCATAGGCCTTGCTATGACATAAATATCCACTTAGGTGCTGTGCAAGTGCTTTTCAAGGTGCCGTGCTGCTAGAGAGCTATGATTACAGCGCCATTGGATATCATAAGCGTCCCCGTCGTCGTGTAAACAGGCAATTTGATGAAGTTGCTCGTGAAGCGCAGCCAAAGCGTTAGAGATTCGGCGCATTTGAGCGAATAGCGCCAAATGCGCAGGGATCGTAGCGATCCATTCCAGTCGAGGCGGGTAAAGACAAGAGCCCGACCCGCCCCAGCTGAACGGTCGGGTTTTGTGGGGGTTGGGTGCGATAGGGGAAGGATTGAGAAAGGTGTCGGAGAGTGAAGAGAAGCACCAGTAAGGTGTGGCGATACGGAGAGAGGCAGGCAGACTCGAAAAGGGTCAACAGCCCGATCGCCAGGAAAGATCCGTCATGTGTAGCGAGCTCCTTAGCAAGTTCAGCGGAGGCCGAGATGGAAGAAGGATGGAAGGATGCAGGCTTCTGGAAAACTTCCTTTGGACGCGTGTGGACGGGCGGTTGCATATGGTGGCTGAGAACGTTGACATGCATATTCGATGTCATGGTACAGGAGACATTTCCACAGGTTGTCGCATCAGACTTTGTGCATTTGGACTGTGGGTAGTAGGTTAGGCATCGATCAGGGCTGAGCAAAGTACAGAGTCTACCTCTCGTACGAGTCTATGTATGGTGATAAGTAATAAGATCAGTTCTGACGTAGTCTGTATGTATGTTGTATTGATCGTAACGATTCGATGGGCAGATCTAGGTACTGATTGCTGTACGGGGCCGTCGAGGGTGCGACAAGATACTTCCGTACTTCATTGGTGGGAAAAGACCGCTTTTCGCACCAATCAGGGCAGGCTTCTAGAAGGAGTCTAAATGCCCATTCCCCCTCTACTGGCCTCTCTCCACAAAAGCCTTCGGGTGCCTTTAGGGTGCGTGGATGGTGGCTAGGGTACCTTATCCCCCCCCCTACCCCTACCCCTTCCCCTCCCCCTCCCCCTCAAGGTTGCCCCTTGGCTCCATCTTCTGCATCTTTCCACCGGCTTAGCTCGTTAGCTGCTTGACCCAGTCGGAAAATTCATTAGGCGGTCGATTAGGGCAAGCCCGAGCCGCACCAATGTCAATGCGCTTGGAGCCTTGGGCTGATACAGGAAGTCGATCCCCCTCTATCCCCTTACAAAGCGATGAAAAGCCTCCTCCGCCTCCTCTTACAAAGTAGGCCTTCTAGTCCTTCTCCATCGGTTTCGTGAAAAGTTGCATTTGTGACCTTCCCAAATCTGTCCATCTGTTCTGATCTGCTCCCAAGACCATCTAGTTGAGCTACTACTGTCTTATTATTGCCCATCTTACCCTCCTAAACGAACCCTAATGTACCTTGCTACCGCGATTAATAGCCCTGGTGACATCCGCCCAAATCCAAGCCTATGACCGCAGTGGCAGACACCCTGAACCGTACCAAGCCAACGCTCGTTCCTTCCTCTCTTCACCAGTCTCCCGAGCCCATACCTCCGGCCATTTCCTTACCGACGCTCCCACGGGCACCTTCTCCTTGTGTCTTGTCCTCATCCATGTGTTGATTGTTTTTACAGCGCAGGGTGGACCTTCCTCACGACCCTGTCCAACCTCTTGCCCTGCTCCAGCAAATCCCCCACATACTTCGCACCGGATGTTGCGCATAGACCCGACGTTCCTTTGCCCGCGACGCAGGCGCCGCTTCGATCACATCACATACAGCAAGAGAAAGATATTACCTCTGTCCAGGTTGATCATAGTGTGAGGGTACAGACCTGGCTCTATGCCATTCGAGGCACCTGAAGACCAGAATCGGTGGAAGGAATACTGCGCGGCTTCCAACAGCGTCGGAAAATACTTTATACACCAAAGCCAGCAATCAGTGAAACCCCCATTGCTCCGTACCTTGGGGGGACTTGAAGCAATTTACCAGTGTTGGCTGATCAATCACTGAGTTGCCTCAACCCCAGCTTTCGCGTACAACAAGCCGCGTCTGCAAAGCCGGCCGGTTTTGAAGAGCATTGTGGGCATTGCCTCAGCTGTCTACGCCGACGTCGTCGGGTGGAAAGATACTTGGTCCTGGCTGAGGCCCCTCATCTCCTGCACCGTAATTTACAGGTCATTGCCGATTTCATTCTCGCTCAGACTCACGATTGGGCCATCCTACATCCCTTGAATAAGGCGTGATCTCACTCTGCACTGCATCACAATTTGCCAATCTGGAGTTGGGTGCATCTGTCCAGTAGTATCCCATCTTTGCTCCAGACTACCCTAGCCAGCAATATTTCTCGAGGTCCAACCAGAATTCGCCCTCCCGGACCCTAGCATTTGAACGCTGCAAACGGCCGCCATGGAATATGCAGACTACCACGTTGTCTATGTCGACAACCGTATGGGCCAAGATCTAGACGGCAAGTTACTGCAGAACTCGGTACCGAATCAGTCCAACATCCGTAAGGGAGAAAATTGGGAGGAGCAAAACCCCGACTTGGTGACTATCATAGGTGAAGAAACGGCAGAAGTCCGCAGCAATCTCAGATCTCTTTTGTCTGTGTTTCATGGAGGTACGTCATCCGAGTCTCTTTCCCCATAACATTCGTCGCACTGTTCGAGCAAAAGCATAGTCACTTTGTTGGAAGCTGACAAGCTGCAGTGCATACTTGTACTACAGGCCATACCTGCATGGAGAAGATAGTGCGCCTTGACTCGCTTAGTAGTAACATTCAGCCAGTGCTTGTCATGCTTGGGACCCCAGCAGATGGTGAAGTTGAAGCTCGTCCTTCCGAATTCCTGAACCAGAAATCCACCGGAAACTATGGCCTGGCTTTAGTACAACACATCTCCAGCAGAATCTGTGAATCTAGCTTGTCAAAGCTGGTTGTACCACTGGCAATGATCTACGACGCCGAGACTGAGCCGGCCACCGCCCATCCAGTTCACAACAACCGTATATCCCCCGCGTTATCAGGTGGCCTTCCAGGGGTTGGGACCAAATCTTCTGTCCCATTAAGAAAAATAGGCAAGAAGGATACCGCTCGGGCTCAGTGGACGAAGAAATGCCTAGACAGTGGAGCCATGGACGTCCTTGTTAGCCCATTACAAGATGACGGTCTCCGCCACACAACAGTCCTCGCCTACCGGGCGCATAAAGAGGCCTCGACGGAATTAGCGAAATTTTACGATCAGAAATTGAGGAAACGTTCATGGCTCGGTGCTAATAACGACAAGAAATATGCGTACCTGCGAGAAGCGATGTAAGTTTGAGCCTTAGCCGATGCATATAGCTGGCCTTGCAGTTCTCATCGGGTCAACTAACCCCTGTCGGCAGGGTTTCTGAACTGATGAGAAGCATTTGTAACCCTGACGAATATCAGCAAACAATAGACCCAGCGTGAGTCGGCTCTTACGCTGAACCTTTCTTTTGGGGATAGGGAGCTTACAACCACTAGAGAGTTACCGGGCCTTTCCCGAAGCAAAGAAGCAGAACTGACAGGGGCGATTGGTTCCTGGGCTTTCTCGGGCCATGATTTCAGTGAAGATGAATTGATCCACGCAGCCTGCTTTATGTTGCAGCATGCTCTTAGACTTCCAGAGCTTGATAAGTGGCGGTTATCTACAGGTAAGCTTCTTACAATCGTCGATTGTTGTTTTTGAGTGCCAACACAGTCGTTATAGCCGACCTAAAAACATTCTTGCTTGCCAGCCGTAAAGCCTACAACAGCTTCGTCAATTATCATAACTTTCGCCACGTTATCGACGTCATGCAAGCTATCTTCTATTTCCTCATCCGCCTCGGAACACTACCTCCTTACCCTGCTTCCGCAGCACCACGAAGTGAAGATCAGGAAGCATCTCCAATTGCTACACTGTTGAAGCCCTTCGACGCCCTAACACTTCTCATAACTGCTATTGGTCATGACGTCGGCCATCCAGGCGTCAACAATGCCTTCCTGGTCGCTCTCAATGCTCCGCTCGCTCAGCTGTACAACGATAAGTCAGTATTAGAGGCTTTCCACTGCGCAGCTTATTCGCAGATCCTCCGGCGCCACTGGAAAGCTGTTTTCGAAGATACACAGATGCGTAGCCTCATGATCAACTCTATATTGGCCACGGATATGGGTATGCATTTTCATTATATGAAAGAATTAAGCAATCTGCAGGAAAAGGTGCATCACAATAATGGCACAGATGGCTGGAGCCCTCAAATTTTGCATGAGTACAGAATACTTACTTGCGCTCTAATGGTCAAATGTGCCGACATCAGCAATGTGGTAGGTTCGTCCACAGAAGATACACATTGCAGGTACTAATGCCCTAATTAGGCTCGTCCGTTCGGCATTGCTACTAAGTGGGCCAATATTCTACAACTCGAATTTGCGAATCAAGGTGTTATGGAAACCGAAGTAGGTATACAAACGACTCTCTTTGGGGGCCCGCCTGAGTTGGGCAACCTCATCAAGCTCGGCAACTCGCAGAACAACTTCATGAATATTTTTGCCCGTCCTCTCTTTGAAGGTGTCACGGATATACTGCCTGCTATGATGTTTGCAGTGGACGAAATGAAAACGAACCAAGAGACCTGGACCAGAAAGATCAAGCTTGAAACGGCCAAGGACGATATGCGGAGTTTGAAGAAAGACCCCGCCGACGTCTTATTCTCTCCGCGGTCTGGAAGCCCCGATCGTTCTTTTAGCCAGCCTGAGCTGTCGCATCCTGAAGGCCTACCAGCTTCTCAGCCGATGGAAAGCTCACCGCTGGCGCAAGCTATGCAAGCGTCTGAGGAAGCACGTCGAGCCTCAGTAGCTTCGATTCCTCTTCATCTCGCTGCTCATGATGGAACCCCTCAGCACAATGACAAATCAAGGCGCTCCTCCCTTGGCCATCCACTGAGTCGAGTGGATTCTATCCCTGACTCGGCTTCATTCTCTCGTCGCTCATCAGGTGGGTCTCCTGCTGCGAGCATCTCACAGACGACTAGAACGACAAGAAAATTAAGTAACAGCTCACCTAGTCAGCTGCAACTAGGCTCAAGTCCTGATTCGAGATCACAAACCACATCATCAGGCACCTTTTCCGAGAATATACAGCCTTGTGGGCGTGCATCCGACGACACGCTTTCTCAAGCCCCTTTTACAGGGACGACACTGTCAACTGACGGTAGTCGAAGAAGTTCCGCCACTTCTGGCCTTGGTGGCAATGTCTTGCGTCGGTCCAGCAAAGCAAATGACCAAGACAATATACCTGTCAATAATTCTTCGACGAATGGAACACTGGGCAGGAATGTGCGCTTAGCACACCACCGCTCGTCTTCCGGCGCTCATACCAATAATACCAGTGGGTCACAGATTACTCCCTACTCACCAACAGAGACTCAAGCCACTAGCGTCTTGACTGTTGACAGTGACGACAAGAGCTCTCAAGGAAGAATTGACAGTTTGAATAGCACTGATCGTAAAGGCATGCCAACTGTTGTGAATGTGGACAGACCGGGAAGTGTACACAACCTCGGCACCACGAGTGAGCTAGAGCCAGCCAAAGACGCCGTTATCAGAACGTCGGTCATGGGAAACGGCGCTCTTCAAGAAGTTAACGGGCATCACCGAGCTATTGGGAGAAAGAGTTCAAGATTTAACTTCAACTTTTGGAAGAAAAAGAAGGGTCATGAAACAAGTCCATGAGATAGGAAAAGGAACACTTCGGTCGATTTCGGTAGCCGTGGGGCGCCTTTGTCAAAGTCAGGCTACGAAGAGAGATTACTCGGCGTTGAATTATTACGTGAGGGCGGAAGGAGGATACAAGGCGTTGTTGACATGTTGTTTAGCGGTATTCTTCTTCTCATGATATTGCGATACCCCGGGATGATGATTAGTCTGCAAGTGGTTGAGACTTCCCACTAGCGACTGTGGCATGTTATGTATAGAGCAAGCTGTACTCGTCTCCACTACACGTGGGCAATGTGTTTGAACTGAGTACAGTACTTTGGCTCACAGTTTCGATCTTGCAAGTTTGTGAGCCATTGTTGTTGCAACACCTAGATGGCACAAGCAAGAACTATTGTTAAGTATCTAGCTGATAGCTGATAATACGTCTATGAAGCTGTTAAGCAAGGACTCGATCACTATTGCCTACCAATCAAATCACTATCTTATCGCTCAACGTGCTCACACTCCCTCGCTAGTAAAACATCCCACTCGTTTCTGTCCACAACCGCGGCATTAGCATCTGAAACTCTGCCAACAGCTAACCGTTCAAACCGCGCCATAATAACGTTGGAAGGTCTCATTAAAGACTTATGTATGCACGATCTCATACCAAGGCGGGGGCCAGATATCGGGTTTATGCACATCTGGACTTTGGCAGCAAAACACGTATCAACCAATGCCCAACATTGCTACCAAACATTTAGGCATGGAGATGTCCGACAATAAAAGCCCAGAACTAAGTCCCGAATTCTTCCTTCATCACCCAGAACGATCCTCAGAAAAAATTCTCGCAGCCCTCCGAGCGCGGTGGTCTACCCTCTACAGACAAACGCTTCCACAGCTCGCCCGCTCATCGCACCCCTCCCAAGCCCACTGGCCTATCCACTTGGACCACTGCTTCGCCCGCATAATCCTGGATGCCGTCATCGGTAATTCTACCTCCACTGGCATTACCTCATCTCCTTGGACAGAGCGTATACCGAGCCCAGCAGTCCAAAATATGACAGCCGAGCAATTAAACGCGTGTATAGAGCTCGGCGAAGCCATAGCAGCAGGCTCAGCTAATCTCGTCAATCTAGACCAGCAAAGTCTCGCTGTACGAGGGAAGCTCAACAGCCAGAAACGAAAATCAGAGTCTCAAGACACCGCAACTATTGCCGCAAAGAAAAAGAAAACAAAGGCGACAAACCTCAATCATCAGCAAACAGATATCCGCTTAGCAATAGGCCTGTCAGTCCCAGTATCATCTGGCACAAGCTCCCAACCGCCGCCCGCCCCCATCCCGCCCACTCTGGCCTCCAAAATCCGCCTCCACCCAAACCTCACACCTTTCCGCCGCTCCGTCCTCCTAACCCTCTGCCAAGTACCCTGCGGGCAAGTAACAACATACCAAGCCATTTCAAATTTCCTGCACTCTAGTCCCCGCGCCGTTGGGAATGCGTTACGGAACAATCCTCTCGCGCCGACAGTGCCCTGTCATCGAGTTGTGGCGGCGGATATGAGCATTGGGGGATTTGGGGGTGGGTGGGGCGTGGAGGGCAGATTTTACAAGGAGAAGGTGACGTTATTGGGGGAAGAAGGGGTAGTGGTGGGCCAAGGTGGCAAAGTTGGAGGAAGGGTTTGGGATGGCTTCGTTCAATTAGGAAGGGGAGACACAGGAGGGCAATCGGGAGATGCATGAGTACGAGCGTGTATAGACTTTAATGATTAACACGCCATGTATTCAGCTATACGCTCGATCGCTGTCTAAACTGTCGGTCATGAGCATGGGGATTCTACCGTACGAGGATTGCACGCTGTGCACAGAGACTAAGACTTTCATCCTTCTATCGTACTAAAAATCAAAGCTTGTTTTGTTCGGACTGTGCACCTCCCCACTGGTAGCCCGCCGGGTCGCTGAACTTGTATCCATAGGAGGATGTGAAGTCGTCCAAGACGGCAGGGCCTCGAGATCCTGACTTTACATTAACACAAAGCGAGAACAGACGAGGGGTTAGAGTATCTAAAACAGTCACGTACCATAAGGATACTCCATAGGAGTGATCTCATGATTATTGTCAAGGTATTGCAACAAGGGTGTAAAGATTCTCCAGCTTGCATCGAGCTCATCATCGCGGACAAAGTTGGAATGATCGCCTTTGAGGGCATCCAGGATCAGTGATTCATAAGCCTCAGGAATCTTGAGGTCAGAGAAACGACGCCTGTAGGTTAAATCGAGCTCGGTCGACACGGTCTGCATGCTTAATCCGGGCAGCTTCGAGTTCATTTTTATGTACACCGACTCGTTGGGTTGCACGCGGATGACCAGCTCGTTTCTAGGGATGTCCTTAAAGATCCCCGAAGTAACGTCTTTGAATTGGATACGAATCTCAGTCTTTTGCTCGTTGAGCGCTGTAACATACTTAGCTGCGCGTACTTCCGTTGAGATAATCTTGACGTCGCCCACCTTTACCAGCTTTCAGTATGAAAGGGACGCCGTCCCATCTTTCATTCTTGATGTAGGCAACCATCGCACAGAACGTCGGGCATCGCGAGTCTTTTGGCACAGTGTCATCTTCCTTGTAGGCTGGCTTATTACCATCTAACGACTTGCCGTATTGGCCAATTATGACATTCTTTGGCTCTATTTTGGGGATCCCCCGAAGAACTCGAACTTTTTCATCTCGAATATCTTCTGACGAAAAAGAGATAGGCCGTTCCATTGCGAGTAGTGTCAACACTTGAAGCAAGTGGTTCTGCATGACATCCCGAACAATACCGAATTCGTCGAAATAGCCTCCTCGTCCTTCGGTACCAAAAGGCTCCTTGAACGAAATTTGGACATTATCAATGTGATTTCGATTCCAGGTGGCCCCAAAAAATTCGTTACCGAACCGCAGTATGAGGATATTCTTGACCATCTCTTTACCCAGGTAATGATCGATACGAAAGATTTCCTCCTCGTTCCAGTCTGGTTCCAACGCCTTTTGGAGCTCTCGAGAGCTGCCTAAATCTTTGCCAAAGGGCTTTTCTACGACAATCCTTGAGATGCCCTTCTTCGGGTAGCAGTTCCGCCTTAGATGCTGAGATACCGTGATGAAGACGCTGGGGGGAAGGGCCATGTAGAAGACCCTGTTTTGCTCCTCTCGCCCATGCTCTATTTCCTCCAGGTGTTGATTCAGGACCTTGAAAGGCTCGTCCTGGTCGTACTGTCCTGAAATATATGTACATATCTTGCAGAACTCCTCCAATTGTTCCTCCATTTCCTTTGTTGGGACTTTGATGTGCGACTTGACTCTTTTGAGGTATTCCTCGTGATCCATCTTAGTCCGAGCATAGCCAACTATCTTGATGTCCTTGGGGAGAAACCTATTGCGGTACTGGAGAGCGTCAAGCCATGAGGATCTGAGTTCAAAGGATGGGGCAGAGTACATACCAAGCCGAACAATGCAGGGAACTGGTGGTTCAGCGGGGTCAGTTCACATTATTAGGGGCTCGAGGTACGGCATCAGACATACGGTCTTCTTCTTTGCAAGATCGCCCGAGGCTCCTAAGACCACAATGACGGTGTTGTCTTTAAGCTCGATTGAGCTGCGATCCCACACACAGGTCAGCAGGTTTCTGGGGGCCAACAGATCACTTCGTGTTGAGGCTTGCACGGCCCGGGCACCGTGCTGGTTGGGAAGTGGTGGCGGGATTGCAGTAAATTGAATCGCCCCCGTGAACGAAAACCTGCTCCAGGTATTGTCCACGCAAATTGATTATACCGGCAAGGCGAATGTGGTATAGCGGATGACGTCTTTTGAAAGATAGAGGGGGACACATACCCAATGTTGTCGGGCTCCTCAGGACGTATCATCGTATCGGCCATACTGTCGGCGGGCGCGAGGAAAAAAAGTTTGGAAGGAGTAGGTAGAGCAGTGGTGTAGTGGGTAGATACGTGAGAAGGCGAATGAATTGAATGTGAAGCTTGGAGGTTACTTTGGCGGATGAATGACAGCTCTCTTAGTAATCACAAGCTATCTAACATACAGTAACAGCCGTTGCAACTATCGGCCAATTAGAGCCAAGAAAAAGCTGACAGTTGAATTGGTTGAGGAAAGAGCGCTGACGCCATTGGCTGGGACAGTTGCTGACGTAGCGTGGAGATGAAGACGGTAGTAATGAAGCTATCTACGTCTGTCTAAGGTACGGTGTATACTGTATACTGTGTATTCATTCTGACCGTTTGCCTGACTCCCAGCCGATGTCCCATCCCCGGAGCGACACGGAAGGTGGCGGCGGAGCTGGCACGTAAAAACTACCTTAGCTATCTTACGTGCATGAACTTGCTGACTTAGCTCTGACTTGGTTATGACCTAATCAAGAAGTCCTGAATCATTGAGTAGCTACCTACTTTGCCAGTCCTGTTGCTAGCAAAACCACCTTGATAGTCGAGTATCGATGCCTGGCTCTCAGACCAAAGCTTGCAACTGAAATCAACAAACCGTGGCATTACGCTCGAAGCGAGTCCAGACACTGCTTCCACGTTCGCAGCCAGAAGTTTTCTGCCTTCGTAGACCAGAAATAATGTGTCATCTTAAAGGAACTCGTAGATTTGAGATATGTAATGATGCCAGACTTAAGGACTCCTAGAGAGCGCGCCGTGGTGAAGAATCTTAGATGTGGCGATGTCGAAGCTAGTCCGTAATGGGGCTGCTTAGCGAAGCCCGCGCTCCGAAGCCGCACATTTTACAAGCATAGTAGCATATCATCCATGGCCTACCGTTCCACAGCGACACCACAAGCAACAGCTTGATACACTTTTGATCTCGCAGGCTTGGACGAAGCCTAGATCATTCACCGTCATGCCTTCGGAAGCGGGACACCGATGTAAGTGCTCAGCTTCTGCCACATCCAAGGCATATCTCGTCTACACTCGGGCCTGACGATATGCCTCATCTCGTTAACATCGTGCTTGCTGCTGACAACCTACAATTAGTATACGTCAAGTAAGTCCAAGACTCGAACAGTGCGTTGCTTGACTATCATACGCTTCACGAACCCAGGGTGGGACGCTGAGCACGAAGGCCGCCTGACTGACAATATCTTCACTACAGAGGCCGACATCTCAGCTATCAGAGAGGGAAGCGCAACACAAATCCGGGTACAAGGTGCGGGAAATGGTGAATTGATGGGCTTGACGAGGGCTGACAGAAGGAAAGTCTGATAAAGATCGAAGGCGTGGACGACCCAAAGGCTGCTACGTAAGCATTCTCTGAGAAAGATCCCAAATATACTAATCTAATGACACATATAACAGTTTCTACCTGGGTAAAAAAGTTGCCTTTGTCTACCGAGCACACCGAGAAGTCCGAGGGACAAAGATACGAGTTATATGGGGGAAAATCACACGTCCACATGGTATGCGGTCACAAGCCTTGACCTCAGGGTTCTCAATTGCTCTTGCTAAAATGCAGCATCAGGCAACTCTGGCATCGTGAGGGCACAGTTTCGACGTAACCTCCCTCCTAAGTCTTTCGGCGCCTCGGTCAGAGTCATGTTGTATCCATCTTCGATTTAGCGTTTCATCCAGGTCATAGGAGGATAAAAGTGGCAATGCAAATGCTATTGCGGGAGGCAATATGCAGAGAACTAGATAGGGGAATTCTATGATTCTAGACAGGTCTGTGTAGACATACTCAATTGACAGTTGCCTGTTGTGGTTAGCTAGCACAGTCAAAGCCTGTCATGAATTGCCCAGGTATTATTTGCCCAAGAACCTTGATCTCATGTGCTCTTAAAACTTTTCACCTCTTGATCATTTCCAAGAGAGACTTGCCTGCAACCTTTATTGGTTTAGATGACTACCACGTGTTAAGCTTGTTCTTGTTTGGTTAAAAACTAAAGCCATTAGCCATCATAGAGACCAGCACAAAAATCGCTTTTTGGCTTGCTTCATTCCCAGTCCATGATATACATAGTGAGCATTTAGCATTGCATCAGAACGTGAGTAGTGACCAAAGGACGTGGAGATCGAGTGCGCGAAACGTACTATTTCCGGAATCGGTTAGCCCAGCCCTGCCACTTTTGAAAAGTAGCAGCTTCTTATCTATCGGAGACTGCTCCTCCCTCAAGCCCAGCCCACCCACCCACACTCGCTTTCTGCCAAGTTCTTTGTATATCTATTCATCACACATAATCACCCTTTATTCTCTCAGTATCGATAGTCTACGTTTACAGTAGACGCCACACTCGCTTGAAGCGACCACAGCCTCTACGGAGTTGACGGCTGCTTTGAAATTCCGCCGACTCGTATACCCAACCTTCGTCCTCTCGCTACAAGAGACTAGGGGAACATCTCAATCCGCCGAATCCCTCCCAAGGGTCTCACACAACCTGTACCTACCACCAGAGCTTCTAAGCAGCTAGCAGCCAACCTTCGCAATGGTCAAAGCACGCAGGAACTCGATGATGAGCTTCACGCAGAGGAGCCGCGTCAGCAGCAGTGGTTCGATCCCGAAGATTGATACCACTGAAACCGCAAAAGACAAGGAGTTCTATCATATGAAAACAAAGGCCGACCCCACCAAGGCTCTCAACGAAGCTCAACCGGGTAGATTCCCAATCAGAAATCCAAAGTAGTACTCTGCTAATCTATGACAGCAACTCGCAATGCCACTGAGGTCACGACCATCCAGTCAATCCGCAATCTTGAACACCGCGATGCCGAGGGTAACATCATCAGTGAGATGTTCTAATTCACTCGATGCACACACGGTGGCTAATACCTGTACAGCCGATCCTGATCGATCAAATCCTACAAGACCTCGTATGGAACGGCCCTTGGACACGATCAGGTCCTTTGAAGCGGCTATAGATGGCTCATACAGCCGGAGAGCGTCTTTCAGAGCAGGTACGATACACGGCTACTCGAACGAATTCTGTTAGGACAACGCTAACGAAAACGTTTGTTACAGAAACCCCGAATCCCATGGCTGCTCAGAGCAACCGGCGGAGTGGTTTTTTTCCAGGTAAGCGGTTCTCTTATGGGTCCTTCCGGGCCTTTCCTTCGTCATGCTCGGGAAAAATTGTTTCCATGGTCTGCATTACCACGCTCTTCTGCGTAGTGCCGCATTGTTCCCTATTAGTCATAGGCCGCGCGTTGCGGACTTCTCTTAAGTCCAATCCGGCACGGATGACGATCTCCCGCTCCCTATATTCAATATTGATGGAACTAAGTTAGCTGACTATGAACCCCTCGATAGGCTACCAAGCACAACAGCGATCCAACACCGACTTTAATAGCGGCTACTATGGAAATCGTATGAGCAACAGTAGACCGGACAGCTACATGGACAACTATGGACCTTCCCAAAGCCAGTATGGTGGTAATCGGCGCTTTAACCAGCGCAATCAATCAGATCCCATTCTGTATGGCCACTCTAACGGCCAAGCTGTCTACACCTCACACGGTCATCAACAATCTTATGACACAGTAGGGTCAACGGCTTACGGAAGCCATGGAACTGATCAAGGGGGCAATTCAACGGACCCCAGCAGTGAGAATAGCTCTATTGACCGCATCCAGCCTCCTCCCAAGCCTGATCTTGGCGAAGTCTATGGCTTTAACGGATTTGGCGGAGCTCCTCAGTTCCAGGGTCCTATTCTCGAAGAGCACGGTAAAGATAGTCCTTCATATGGGCAACCCGGCTATGGCAGAATGCCAGCAGCAGCTGAAAACGGGAATCTGTACCAAAGCACTGAAGATGCCCCTCCTCCACCTCCACCACCTCACAAACAAACCAGACCACGTGTTCCGATCAAACTAGGAACAACGCCCATTGCTGACAGGGCTCCGCCGACTGCTGATGCTGAGAAGAGAAAGAGTTGGCTCAAGAGGAGGTTTAGCAGGAATGGTTGAAACGGTTAGAACGACGGTTGCATGAAGGTGTTACGGAGTCCATTGAGCGTCTTGACGGCGACTACGAGTCAAATGTCGCATATCTACGAATCTAATGCTTAATGGACTGCACGTTGCATTTGATAACAAAGGGCATTTGGGCGTTAATATTTGGATCCGAGTGGGAGGATTGATTGGTTGGTAATAATTGGCGACATGGTGCGTGGTCGACGAAATCCCGTGATATCAAACGGTACAAATTGCATAGCATCGGCCTGTGACTCGATCTTTTCTTACGTGTATGTTGCTTGAAAGACTGTTTCGCATGCAAAACAAAACAGCATGGGTATATCACAATTAAGAAAACATTCTGGCTGATCTCCCACTTTTACACGCGCAGACGCAGCCGTAGTCCCGTCCATCCTAACGCCATGCTTCACGAAGACTCCAGGTCGTGGGAATGCTCGGTCGTAACGCATCACCGCCCCTTTCTAGCCTTTTCCTCCATTGCTAGCTTCTCGCTCTCGTCGTCTCTGAATGCAACGATTACATAAGCAACCAACACCACGTTGGCCATGATCGCTGCTGTCGCTCCAGCCCACGTCGATTTGCCTATTCCCCTTTGATCAAAAAGCCTGCTCTGCACAAAGCATTGTCATTGCTTTTGCTGGCACGCACCTCGAAATATAGTATTCAACGTCAAGAAATATGTTCCAATTGGACACGCGATCATGGCAAGGGTAAAGCCTAAAAGTTTGTATATCACACTCCTTGAGTTGGTGACCAAATGTCAGTCTACTAACGCCAATAACTAGGGGGGTGGGCTTACGCAGGCACGGCGGGTGTGATATTGGATTTCCCCGACTCGCTGGAGGCCTGGTCGGAACGGTCATCTTTCCCGACGAAAGTTTCCGAGGGAGCGTTAATGCGGCGCGAAGTCATATTTGGAAAATGGGAGTAAAAGAGACGCAATTCTTTTGAGCACACACTTACTCCGATATCTCAAGCGCCGCTCGGCTGGTGCGCATGCGTCGGCAAATCCAAACCCCGCACCGTCGGCCCCGGGATTGAGATTGTTAGCCCCATTAGGTAGCCCTGGGAGAAGTCGATGATCTAGATGCTACCCATCTGCAGTGGTTCCAATACATCTCCTCCTTCTGTCTGGATCAGGTTAAGTCCTACATGCTATCCTCATCAAATTGAGAGAATCCTGTGCCGCCGTTGGAGGCGCTCTTCTCAGATCGTCAATTTCACATCCTAAAACTCACATTCTCGAATTACCATTCTACTCGATAGAATATCGTCTTTTCGTGCATTGTTACTGTCCGTGTTTCAAGTGCTCAATTCTTGACTAGAGCGTTTCATAGCTTCTTCTGGACGTTGCGTCTTGAAGAGTTGTCGTCAGCAGATGATCCACCGTAAATTGGATTAGATACAGCGATTTGTATCTTTCATTGCGCGGCAGGATCTTCTTTAATTCACCAGCAAACGTCACTTGACACAATTGGCCGGCTTTGATGGTCTCGTTGGGCCCAGAAGGGTCAACTAGTCGAGGAAGGTGTAGTGGTATACCAGCTATACAGCATCAAAAGTCGAGGATATTACTGCGGTACGGCTGAAGATGAATACTCGGGCTCATCTAGCCAAAGTAAGAGTATGAACTTTGTTATTCGATAATATTAATTAAACAGAGGCAAAGCCCAATATATCCGCTACTACAATGTCAGGCAAATATTTCAAGACTAGTTGTGGAATGGGTGGCTGTAGTTTTGGAATATTTGCCTAACAGAGCTGGGATGGTCGTTGAAGCCACCAATGTCAATGTTTGACACCAAAAGGGGGCCAAGATAACCCGAAAGGTAAGGTAAGGTAACTGCCGCTAGGGCGCAGCAAACAGCGGACTTCGGACATGACCTCGATTGGTTGGAGGGCCCATGCCGCTACGGCTAGTGGAGAGCCTCAATACCCACACAGTACCTGAATGAAGAGTCTCATTTGCGGTCCACTTTATTTCCCCTTTCCCCTTTCCCCTTTCCCCTGTAAGTGACATCCTCGGAAATCTACTGATCAAGAAGTGTTGGCCACTCAATCATCTCATGAGAGCAGCCTGAAGTCGGAGGTGATCAGGCTGACAGTCACAGGAAGCATTCCGACTCTGACACGAGAGAGACCGTTCCGGTCAGGATAGTACTTGGATCTTGGAGGGCAAAAGATAGAAACAGGATTGGTATCACTGTATACTACGGACTCGCCGGCTGCGGTACGAGCCTTGTCCAATCTTCTGCAAATCCGTCATGCCACAACGCGCCACCAAGCCATAAAGCTATCACCTTCCAGTCAATGATGTCCAATATCCATAGGCAATAAACAAAAGGATGAAAACCTACAAGTTGCAATACAGGAAATCGTCTCGGCATTTTCATATATGTATGCCGAAGTTCTTCCTAGTGTACGAACTTCATTGGCCAGCCTTTGCACGCCATAAAATCCGTAAGCCTTCAAGCGAAATGGATCCTGCGGCGTCAGTTCCAGATTTACGTCGGCGCCTATACTCGACTGGTCAGCACTGTTTGGTTACCAGGTACGACAAGGCACATATATCATTGGACTTACTATTAGGCACCAAAGCATGATGCATCTCATGAAGAAAGGTGCCTACACGACTTTGGAACCAATATTCAATATGATTCCGGGGAAATTGATAGGCGGAGAAATCTTCTAGTCGGTCACGCTGATATATGGGAAAATCTTGAGGTTCCCGAGCAAAGGTGGAGCCAAAGACAACCAAGAAAGTTCCATCAGTTCGATTGAGATCAGTGATTCCAAGTGCGCCCTCGGCGCACCCTTGTTGACCGATAGGTAGCCACCCTGGTGGAACGCAGAGATTGCCTACCAATTGGAATGCTCGTCAGCAAGCCATGATCACACTCTAACAAGCTTAAGCACGGACGGAAATAAGGCGTCTTCGTGGTCTGCTTACAATAGTATTGGAAAGAAGGTTGCCCATTCAACATTATTGGGCTTCCGTCGCTATTGGTCGTGTATCTAGGGAAGTTGGCCGCATCTGTATCGCAATATATTGTTCTAGTAAAGAAATTACGCCGCCTTGATCTTGAAGACACTCTGCCGATTCTTCGGAATGCATCCAAACCTGTCAGCGTGGGCCCTGAAGGTACCTGACCGCGGCCAGGGAAGGTTCTGAGGGACTTACCGATTAGTCCATCGACTGCGCGGCGAAACCTTGGATGCGACGAGGGAAGCGCCATTGCGGCGAGCAGCTCGTTGATCCGTTGTCGGTTGGCTACGGTCATATCTTGCGGTCTGTAAATGAATTCTTCCAGGGTCTCCTGGGCATTCAGGGCCATTTGTTTGGCAAGAAAAAACATCTGGTTGTTGATAGACATTCAAGCAGCTTTGACTCGTCAATATGGCGAGGAAAAAGTAGAAACATACTCCAAAGAATTGGAGAGCGCGCATTGGAAGGTTATGTTCAAGTAACATGGAGCAGATTCGCAGTGCTAGACGACAAGAAATCTTACTGTTCGGTTGTTTAAGGATACATGGAACAAGAGATGATGCAGAGAGATCATGGACGAGCATCGAGCAATTTTGTGGATCTTACCAAAAACGGCAGATACCAAAGGCACTATGACGGTGACAGCCATCGCAGGATGCCTTACTTACCAATGGCTCGGATCTGTGTATTAAAAAACGCTCACAGCCTCCGTTGGGAAAGTGTCCTTGCTGCGGCGAGAAGGCCACGGCCTAGACGCGCTCCATTTGCTTTAAACCCAACACGGGTACGAAAATCGTCACATTGATATACCTAGCTAAGTATTTCTGGCATGTAGGATTTTCGCCATGTACACAGCGCTAGTTTAATCACGTGATTCCCTAGCGAGCGAGTTGCGAGCTTAGCGTGCCAAGTATGAGGCTGAATTCCAACATCAGTGATTGTTATCGCTGCTTGAAACATTAGATCGGGTTGTATTAACCATACTTTTAGGCTTCGCTATAGTCAGTAGATGTTTGGAAACGAGGTTGACAGCGCCCTCACTTGAAACGGACTTCGCCACGCGCCTGGTGCGGGGAAAGGAGCCCGCTCATACAACAAAGTGACTAGTTCTAGCCTTTATGCGCGAAACGAAGAAGAAACGCTCGACCAACACATAGTATATTATTCCCAACACAATGCTCAGTGCGCTGCTAAAGACTGTCTAAAAGGATGAAAGTACCATGTGAGGGGAGTCTGGTACTCAAAATACCCAACTCCCCCACCCCTTATCAACATGCTCCACCTCACTCTAGGTTAGACATTAGGTCGAATAGCTAATGTGCCTGCGGAACATTGCGTCAATAGCAGCTCTTGGAGCTTTCAACTAGAGACTTTTAGAGTTGGTGCACGTACGCCTGGGCACAATCAAGGAAGTTGACATGTGTTTTCAATCTGTCTGTCTCGTGATAATCACTTCTTATGTCTACGGTTCTTTCTGGCGTTTATTCACAAGCATCTAATAATCTACTCCATGCAGCAGGAGCACATCTGAGTGACGTCGAAAGGAAATCATTTTCTCTTTTCCTTAGGACAGATTTCATCTCTCTTCCGCCTGGTTCATGTCAACTTAAGGTCATTTATCCGATGTCGCCTGGGGCAGTCGCGTGCCTTTTGGGTGCACTCAAATTCTATATATATGCTTCTCCAGTGTCAAGCAGTATATCAGGATTAATCCCTACCACCGCTTCGAATCCTTCCATAAGCTTGACAACACTGGGTACTGCTCTACCGACATGCATTCAACCCAGAGCATCAACCGATCCCCCAGCTGCTCAGATATCTTCTTCTTTGGCCAGCGCAAGCGTTGTGCAAAAGTCGTGCAACAGTACTACCGACAGTGTCGCTCGTGTTGGCGCTGTTCAGATAGTATACTACAACTCTGGCGCATATTATCTCAATATAACCCGACTAGCATCGTTGCATTTACCTGTGGTCCCAGCATCATACTGCCCCCAGCAATTTCAGAAAATAATCGACACATGCGTTGTACAGCAGTCTTTCTGGGGTGGTTGGATCACAAATTATGGCGTCAACTGGAGCGTCTCCAATTTTGACTATCCGCAGAATCCACTGCCTCTGCCTCCCTCGAGCTCTGGCGCTTCAAGTACGACGGCAAGTACTGTGCCACCACAACAGGGAACCTATCCCCGTGGAAGTCCTGTTTCTACTGGAACCGGTACTACAAGCGCGAGTAATAGCGAAGCCGAGAGTGCTGGATCTGAAACAAAATCAACTTCTGGTGGTGTTTTAGCGACTCCGAGCGGTTCAGATTTGACGACAACTCAAAGCTTTGGCACGGAGTCTACGACAGTGGCAGTTGGATCAACGAGCACCGCTGTAGCCTCAAATTTGGTGACATTGCATACGAATGGAACTCTTCAGCCGGGAGTCTTTCCGGCTAAGAGCACTGCTAGTACTACACTGTCTCAAGGGGGGGTGAGTAAGAGCGCAGCAACTACCCCGCCTGCGGCGCCCTCTGGAGTACTCACAGGGGCCGGGGGTATTACGCAGCTGACAGGTCCAACCACAATTACGCCCGACTATAGCATCACAAATGCGTTTCCGTCCGGTGTATCAACAACCACGTTATCAGCCAGCAATGGAGCAGTCCTCGTATATTCGATGCAGACCTTTGCAGATCTTACGACCTTGACCGGCGGCCCAATCTTGGTCCAGACCTCTGTTACAGAAACAGAATCTGATGGTCACCACACTGTGTTCATCGGTGGTGTTTGGGTGGGATCGGGTGGTCGATATTGGGGACCTCCCGGGCTGCCCAAAGTTGAAGTACCTGGCATCAACTTACCCAAGATTAGCCCACCATGCATATGGCCATTTTGCAGCGGTCGTGTAACTGACGATGGGGAAGGTGGAGGCGACCCTGGAGGAGACCCACCGCAAGCCCATGACCCCGACCCCGACGACCCAGAGAATCAATCCGAGCAAAATGAGTCTCAGAGGAACAGTGATACCGAGGAGAAGACTTCAATGGCATCAACAGGCACTTCGGCTACGACATCACGAAGTAGTCTATCGAGTTCTGTTTCTACCATCACTTCCATCTCATCCTCAACACCATCTTCAATGTCTACGTCGACCATCTCCTCTTCATCTCTCTCATCTAATAGGTCGTCATCATCGTCATCAACGTCGTCGAGCTCCTCATACCCTATGAATAGAACCGTCATGCTTCCTGACCAGGGATATGTTTATACGACTATGGAACTATCTGATGCAATGTCATGGTCTGCAGCAGTCCAATCCTGCCTTACTGGTCTTGTCATACCTACAGCCCCTCTCTGGGCACCTACTGATTCTGCAGAGTCGGCAGAGCAAGCGCACGCGACTGACAGCTTCAGCTTCTATATTGCACTACCCCCGGGATCACTGTTGGCCGAACCTAGCGGTACGAGCCAAGCCGTTAATAAGAGTACAAGCGCTACTCAAAGGAACACTCCAGGGACTGTACTTTCACTCTTACCGAGCACGCCGACTTTAGCAACACCCACAACATCATCTATTGCAGTAGCCCGGTGTTCTCCAGCATCAACTACAGCACCAGCACCACTACTATCACCACCATCATCGCCATCGCCATCGCCATCACCATCGCCATCACCATCGCCATCACCATCGCCATCACCATCGCCATCACCACCGCCATCACCACCGCCACCACCACCAACCCCTTCGTTGGCGATCATTATTTGGCGTCAGGACGACTGCAGTGACATCTTATGTGAGAGCGAAGCTCGAGTATTCGATATTGCAGCCGGTGCGCAAAGCTCGGTCAACCCATGCACGGACGGCACAGTAGACTACTCCTACCAATTTGCTGCAGACGTCGCGAACGACAATTCAGATTACACGATAGCGTTCGGCAAGTTCACAACACACAATATTGAAGACGTGAGCTATGCGGGCTCGAACCTCCACGTTGGCAAGCTGACTAGGGCTGAATTGCCTAGAGGATCGGTGCAGTGCGAAATCCCACAGCCGGTTGCCACGTCGTGCTCAAGTTCACATGGTCTGAATGCGGATGATCAGACGCCAATTGCATACTGTGCGTGGTAGCACTGAGTTCCGAAGAGAGCTCCGAGCCTTTTCCGATACCGACTTGCTCAAGCACTGGAGAAGCTGCTCCGGCTTCTCGTTTGAAGTTATACTGTGAATGGTCTACAGGCATTGGGTTAAAGCAATCCTACATAAGTCTAGAGTGAAGACTCATCTGTCCGAGAGCGGTGACCCGAAATCATACTTAGGATTGTGTTGACTTGTGAGACCACACGTTATTACCAAACGTATATTATGGATATTAGAGGTATGCATAAAAGGAATAGCAGGACCAAGCACTACCGAAACACTTTCCGCTTATATGCAACTTAGTACTAGAACTATAGATAAGTTATACATAGATAAATAATTAAGTGTTTATCTTTTACTTATATAGTTAACTTAAGCTTAATATTAGTAATAACTATTATAGCTCTAGCCCTAGCTTTTACTACCTTAGCTATTCCTTAGGCTTAGTAGTTTATATTAGCTATTAATCCTTAATAGTTAATCTTTATAATTAGTATTTCATCTATAATATAACTATTAATATCTTTATAACTTTACTTAGACTTTAATATTACTAACTATTATTCTTAAAAGTATTATTTTTTTATATAATTTTATAAATTAATTAAAATTTATAGGCCATAAAGTAATAGACTTATTATTTATTAATTTTTAAAAATTACTATCTAATATTTTAGTAAGACTTAATAATAAGAATATAATATTTAAAGATAAAATTAAACTTAATTAATTATAATTAATTAAAAAAGTTATTAAATTAAGGATAATATTTAATAAGCTATAAATAAATAATTTAAATAAGCTTTATTTAAGTATATAAAAATTATATATAAATTAATATTATATAGTTACTATTATAGTTAATATTAATATTAAAGGTATTAGCCCTAGTATTATACTACCTTATAGAATTAAAAATTTTAACTTTATATATAATATTAACTAGTACTATATAAAATATTTAATAAAGTATAGTTAAATTATTTAAATAAGCTTTATTAAAGTATATTAATTATATATATATAATAGTATTATATAGCTATTAATATTAGTTTACTTAAAGCTATTTATACTAGTACTATATTATAGAATTTAAAGTTTTTACTTTAGTATATAATATTAACTAGTATTATATAAAATATTTAATAAAGTATAATTAAATTATTTAAATAAGCTTTACTTAAGTATATTAATTATATATATAAAATAGTATTATATAGCTATTAATATTAGTTTATCTATACTTAGAAAGTATATAATATTAATTAGTACTATATAAGATAAGTAGTAAGCTATAATTAAATTATTTAAATAAACTTTATTTAAGTATATTAATTATATATATAAAATAGTACTATATAGCTATTATAATTAATATTAATATTTAAAGGTATTTATATTAGTACTACTAAAAATTTTTAGAAAATTTAACCTTATATATAATATTATTTAGTGCTATATAAGATATTTAAAAAGCTATAATTAATTTATTTAAATAAGCTTTATTTAAGTGTTTAAATTATATATATAGAATAGCATTAAGTAATATTATATATAAAAGTAAAAATTCTAAAATTTTATAGTATAGTGCTAGTGTAGATACTCTTTAAGTATAAATAAACTAATATTAATAACTATCTTATATAATACTATTATATATATATAATTAATATACTTAAATAGAACTTATTTAAATAATTTAATTATATTTTATTAGATGTTTTATATAGCACTAGTTAATATTATATATAGAGTTGAAAATTTTAATTTTATATTATAATACTAGCGTAGATACTCTTTAAGTAAGTAAAGTAAGTTAATATTAATAATTACTATATATAATACTATTCTATATATAAAATTAATATACTTAAATAAAGTTTATTTAAATAATTTAATCATAGCTTACTAACTATTTTATATAGCACTAATTAATATTATATATAGGGTTAAAAATTTTAATTCTATACTATATTAGATACCCTTAAATTTAAATAGGCTAATATTAATAACTATATAATACTATTTTATATATATAATTAAGATACTTAGATAAAGCTTATTTAAATAATTTAACTATAGTTTATTAGATATTTTATATAGCTCTAGCTAATATTATATACTAGGGTAAAAATTTTAATTCTAGGGACCTATAGAGTACTAGCGTAGATGCTCTCTAAGTATAGATAAACTGGTATTAATAGCTATATAATACTATTCTATATATATAATTTATATACTCTTATAGAGCTTAATTAAGGCATTTAACTACTACTTTATAGAAGCTCTATATAGTACTAAGTAGCATATTATTAAGTGCCTACCATTTTATAAATTTAAAAAAAATTCTAGCTACTAGTATCTATCTACTAAAGGAATTAAAAACTACTTACTATAAATAATATATTAAAATCTCTATTAATAATAATTAATTAAAAAGTCTTTTAAAAAAGTATTAGTTATAATTCTAATAAATAATTTAATAATATTTAAATTATTATCCTAACTATACTTATATTAAAATATTAAAGACTAATTAAAGAGAATAGTATAAATAAAAACTTAATAATTATATTTAAAAAATAATAAAAGAGAATAAAGATATTAAATAATATTATAAACTTTATAATAAGTAAAAATCTTAAATTAAAGAACTAATATAAAATAACAATAAACTTAAATTACTTAATAAAGTTTATTTAATTGTTATAAGTTAAATAAGACTTAAATAAGACTATATTTAGTTATAATAAAATTATAGTTATAAAAAGGAATTAGCTATACTATCTATAACTACTATTTACTATAATATTAGTACTAGGCCTAATAGAGCTTAATATATAATTAAATTAAATATAAAGTTAATTATATTATATTAGACCTTTAATAATATCTCTCTCTTTAATATAGTAATATATATAATACTTAAATAGTAACTTATATAGCAAGAATAAATTCTACTTTAATTTTATATATAATATTCTTATTATAGTAGTTAAAAGATTTATTATTATTATAAATTATACTAATAATTATATATTTTAAGTATATTAATATAGCTTCTTTAATTAATTAATAATTTTAATATTATATATATATTATATTTTAATTTAACTTTATAATATTATTTTTAATAATTTTCTTTAGTATAAGTTATATAATAAATAAATAAATAATACTTTTTACTTTTATAAAATATTAAATAATAGATATAAGCCTAGCTTTTTTAAAATTTTATAATAAAAGTTTATTATTAGTAAAGGTACCTTTACTATCTTAATATAAAATTACTATTTAAGTTTATTCTTAAAGTTATAGTACTTTAGTTTATATATTAAGTATCTTTATTTCTTTATTAGGTACTAATTTATTTATTATTTTATTTACTTTTAAATCAAGAATTTAATTAATAAAGTATATTCTTCTCTCTTAATTTATTTCTACTAATAGTAGTAATAGTATATTTTATTTTAATAAAGAATCCTTAATAATTAAATATAAACATTATAAGTAGAAAACTAAAAAACTAAATACTATTATATAACTAAGATCTAACTTAAAGATAACATTATTAATAATGTATTTTATTAAAAATAATCTTAAATTCTTATAATTTAAGCCCTTACTGTTTCTTTTAGTTTTAATATTCTTTATATTTAATATTATTTTATTATCTACTCTTAGCTCTTTTATTAATTTTTCATATTTATTAGTATATAACTTCTATATTATTGAAATTTAAATTAATTTTTCTTATAAATATTTCTATAAATCATTTGTTTTCTTAATAAAGCTATTTGCTATTTTTATATCTTATAATACTTATAATAATATATACTCTCCTTATAATATAAAAAAGTCTAGCTTAAATTATAAGATATAGTTTTTTATTACTAAAAATAAAGCTACTATTATTAAAGTATTAAGACTTAAGTTACTTAGTCTTAAACTTAACTATTAATAAAAAATCTATCTAGTTATTTTACTAATAATTAATATATATTTTTAGATATTATTTTAAAGCTATATTAACTACTTCTATCTAATTATTTATCTTTTAATAAAAGTGTTGGAATTTGGTTCCCGCCGATAGCTAAGCCCTATTGGGTGGTACAGGCCCCGGATCCGGATGTGCCAAGCATAAGCGCTATGCATAAGCGCTATACATTGCATAAACGACATGCATATGCGCAATTTCCTTTTACCCCTATTCGGCCCCTTTTTCGGTAATTAATTATCTAATTTTTTCCTTGGATTTCTAAGCATTATTGGTGGCGCAAATCGAGACCGCGTTCTAGCCCCTACCACTATTGGCTTGGCTATCCAAACAAGGCAATATTAATTTCGGCAATCCTAATACAGCATATTAATTTCGGCATTCAGTAAATTACATTCCTTATTCGGCAACGGCATTCCTATTTAGGCAAGCCCTCATTTCGGCATTTCTATCAGACCTCGGTATCTCGGCAAGATGGATTAGGGAAAAGGGCTTGGCTACTTCTATATAATCAGCGGTTTTCTCCTTCTTCTATATAGCCAAGCAATACAAGCAATCGCTTACTAATATATTCTATTATAACCTTGCCTGCTTCGCTCTACCAATCAGATATCGCTTAGTCAGCAGCCCTCTATCCCTATTTTCAACAAAAAGGCTATTAATAGCTTAAGCTTTATATTAATTCTTTATATGTATCTTTAAAAATAGCTGTTAATTTATATTATTATCTTTAAATACTTTTTTTAGATTTAATTAAGAAATACCTAGATAACTAACTACCTTATCTTTTAACAAATTTAAATTTATAAATTTCTATTTCTTAGATAGCTAGTAAACTACTATTATAATATATTTATATATATATTTATATCTTCTATACTTAAGTAATAAAGTAATAAAATTAATTTTAATATCTTACTAATATTATCTTAAGATAGAGAGTAGTTCTAGAAAATCTACTTTCATTCTATAATAAGCTTTTATTCTTTTATATATAATAATTTTTAATATATTATGTTAAAAGGTATAGATGTAAGTTAGTTAATTAGTTAGGTATAGATGGCCCTAAAGCGAGAATCTTACTAAGTGCCAAGACGCGCTTAACGGCTCGCTTATATGAGCCGCTAAGTAATACCTTAGCCCCTAGATTTCAACATATTATTACCTTATATTATATCTATTATACCTAGCTAATAATAATAAGGGTTTAATCTATAATATATAATTATATATTTAGTATATTCTACTAATTTTAATTTATAGAACTTTTTAATAATCTATATTTTTAGTTCTAGGGTATTAAGTATATATAAATATTATATAATATATAATTATTTATTAATAACTTTATAGTCTCTTAATTTAATCTTAGTAGTCTTATATATTAATAAAAGTTTATAGTATTTATTTATCTTTATAATTATTATTACTAGCTTAGTAAAAGTACATTATTTTTTATAAAATAATAAAATAATAAAATATACTATATATTTTTTTAATTTAAATAAACTTATTTTAGTAATACTTGATATTAGAACTTATTCCTAATATCTTTAATTTATTAAAAGATATAGATGTAAGTTAGTTAATTAGTAAAGTATAAAAAGCCCTATAAATAAGAATCTTATTAAGTATCAAAATATACTTAATAGCTTACTTATTTAAGCTATTAAGCTATATTTTAGCCTCTAGATTTTAATACTTCTACTTAAGCTATAGAGCTATCTATCTATTTTATTATATATTAATAATAATAAAGATAAGCTTCTATTAAAGTACCTTATGGGAAATAGGTGTTTCCATAAGGGCTTGTTAACTGCCTGTTAGTTTGAGCGGTACGTTAATGCTTAAAGGTGCATGGGGGCTTAACTATTTATTAATAGGGGCTTGACAGAATGTTAAGTTTAACTCAAGTCGAATATCAATAGCTGTTGAATAGGCAAATCTGTTGATAGGCTGTTAACAGGGGCTTGACTATCTAGTAAGCCTTTGTGTACCTTCTTTGAGCATTAACGTACCGCTTAACCTAACAGGCAATTATCAAGCCCTTAATCAGCCCTTGTAGAAACACCCTTTTCCCGTATGGTACTAAATAGTTAGTATAAATATATATAAAAATAAGAAATGAAAAGAGCTTTTATTAAAATAAACTATTACTTACTATATACTCCTCTTATAAGATATATTCTATTATAAATCTAAATTCTACTAAAAATACTTAAATATATTATAAGAAAGAGATTTAGTAAGTTTATTAATTATTATATTTTTTATAAAATAATATTTAAGCTTTATTTATTAATTATTAATATATTTTTAAAGAAATATATATTTAATATATATATACTTTATTTTACTATAATTAATAAAATTCTTAACTACCTTAATATAATAGCCTCTTAATTATTATAAAAGATATTGAAATCTAGGGGGCTAAGATATAGCTTAGCGGCTTAAATAAGTAAGCCGTTAAGCATGCCTTAGTACTTAGTAAGATTCTTATTTATAGAGCTCTTTATACCTTATTAATTAACTTATATCTATACCTTTTAATAAGTTATAAGCCTAGCTTATATTATAAGTACTTAATATTATTAATATATATATATATATAATCCTCTAATACCTTAACTAGCCTATTAATAGGCTATTAAGAGGTATAATTAATTATTATAATATATATAAAATTAAAAATTTAGTAGTTAAAAATTACTAAAACTCTTTTTTATTAAATTTTAATTTAATATTTAAGTTATTCTAATACTATATTTCAATTTAATAATTAAATTCTTTTAATTATTATATTTTAATAAGCTTAATAGCTAGTTTTAGCTATTATTAAGCTTAAATAAAATAAATACTTTAGTTAAATCTTAGCTACTAATTATTTAACTATAAGTAGTATTATTTATTAAAAGTAATTATCTTTTATATAAGTTATTAACTTTTTACTAGCTATTATTACTACTAGCTATTAAGTACTTTTAGCTCTTAGTAATTATTAATTATTATTAGTTATTAAATATTTTTAGCTATACTAGCTACTTAATACTATTAGTTATTAAGTATTTCTAGTTAAAAGGCTAGGTAATTATTAAATTCTCTTAACTATACTAGCTATCTAAATAATTTAATTAATATTGTTGGAATTTGGTTCCCGCCGATAGCTAAGCCCTATTAGGTGGTATAGGCCCTGGATCCAGATGTACCGAGCATAAGCGCTATGCATAAGCGCTATGTATTGCATAAACGACATGTATATGCGCAATTTCTTTTTACCCCTATTCGGCCCCTTTTTTAGTAATTAATTATCTAATTTTTTCCTTGGTTTTCTAAGTATTATTGGTGGCGCAAATTAAGACCGCGTTCTAGCCCCTACCACTATTAGCTTAGCTATCTAAATAAGGCAATATTAATTTCGGCAATCCTAATACAGCATATTAATTTCGGCATTTAGTAAATTATATTCCTTATTCAGCAACGGCATTCCTATTTAGGCAAGCCCTCATTTCGGCATTTCTATCAGACCTCGGCATCTCAGCAAGATGGATTAGGGAAAAGGGCTTGGCTACTTCTATATAATCAGCGGTTTTCTCCTTCTTCTATATAGCCAAGCAATACAAGCAATCGCTTACTAATACATTCTATTATAACCTTGCCTGCTTCGCTCTACCAATCAGATATCACTTAGTTAGCAGCCCTCTATCCCTATTTTCAACAAATATACTTAAAGATATATATCTTAAGAATATTATTAAATATTTTTCTACTTTATTTTAAATTTACTATTTAAAGTAACTTTAATTTAAAACTTTTCTTAATAATATTAATATTAATTGTCTAGTCTTAGGCCTATAATTTATTAAGCTACTTTTATGGAATTAATTTATTTAATTTATCTTAAAATAGACTTATACTTAATAATAACTTTAAAAGAAGATCTTCTTCTATATATATTATATAATTACTAAAATTATTAAGAAATACTATAAAAATTCTATCTATTAATAATATAAATATTCTAAAGAGCTATTATTTAAAGAGGATCTATTAAAAAGTTATTATTTTTATTTATTTTTATTTATTAACAAGTTATTACTAAGCTCTTAAAAACCTTTAATACTTAATATACTAAACTTAATTAATATTTATAAGTTATAAGTATACTCTATTTATTTTATACTTTTATTTATATTATTAAATATTAAATATAACTTAGGTACTATATCATTATATCTAATAAGCTTTTATTTATCTTTAAGAATATTAAGAAGCTTAATGACTATAATAAATATCTTAAATAATTTTAAAGTATTAAAAATAAGCTAAAGTAGTATATTTTATAAAAATATATTAATAAAAAGTATTTTATTTTTATAAAATTTATTGAAGGATATATAAACTAAGTAGAATAGCTTTAAAAAATAAAATTATTATTAAGTATATTAATAAGTATCTTTAAGGTTTATAATAAAATAAAATATTTTAGCTCTATAATTAAGCTTAATAATTTATAGTTAATAATTTATTTTTATAATAATTTAAACTCTATCTATAACTTTTATATTATTTATTTTTATAATAATTTAAACTCTATCTATAACTTTTATATTATTTAGTTTAATAAGCTTTATTAAGAGGTTTTAAAAATTAATAAGATAAATAAATATAAACTTAGCTATATTATATTACATTTAAAGAATTTAAAGATAATACTAGCTTATAGCTCTATAATAGTATTTAATATATAGCCTGTAATAAATTATTAATTAATTATTTAACCTATTAATCTTAGAGCTTCTTAATATATTTAAATTTAATATAATTATAAGTTAAAGTATACTATTAAAGTCTTTAAATCTATAAAATATTATAATAAATTTAATCATTATTAATTAATTAGCTATAATTATACTAACTATATTAATAACTATAAGCCTTAAGATAATAAGTAATAAGATAATAATAATAAAAACTTTTAATTTAATAAAAAATCTAATAAGAATAAGAATAAGGATAATAAGTTTAAAAATAAGATTTATATTATTAAAAATAGTAGTAATTTTCATAATATTAATATTAATATTACTATTATTCAATTTAATATTATAATTTATTTTATATATTTATTATTAATACTAAGCCTTAGATACTTAATATTAAAGTTAATTATTATATTATTAAGAATCTTTTAGTATTTATTTTTATATAAAATCTATCTATATTAATTTCTATTATAATTATAAATATAATTAAATTATTATATTAAATACTTAATAGCTTTATAAACTTTATTATTAGTAATATCTTTTATTTTTAAAGGGCTAGTACTAAACTTTTTTTATTTTTTAAACTTTAATATGTAAGCTATCCCCTTAAATTTATTAATAAAAATATTATAATTAATTAAAATAATATATTTATAAAACTCTAAAGTATTAATCTTTATTATGTTAATATAAGTTTTAAAATTATTATACTTTATATTTAATTAATTATAGTAGTTATTATAACTTATAATTAAAAAGTTATAAATTATTGATATTAATTAATAAGATACTTAAATAAGTAAAATATATTAAAGCTTTTTTAAATTACTAATAATATTAACTTAAATTATTTCTTAAATAATAAAGACTATTACTATATTATCTATATTAAAACTTAAATAAAGAATTTTTCTTATTAAGGCTATATTAAATTTAGTTATTATAAAAATAAGCTTATTTATACTAATATCTTTAACTTAATTAAAGATATTTTTTTATATAACTTTTTTTGACTATTAATATAATTTTAATATTAGGGCATGATTTTAAAGCCCTACTTAAGGGCTTTGAAATAATGCCCTAATTACGCTAAATCAATATAGGTTAGTGGAGATATTAGCGTATCGAGTTGTTGGGTCGGGTCGGGTTCTTAGAAAATCCTCAACCCGACCCGATTTCGAGTCCCTATTTTAAAACACTAGTAGCTCTACTAGTCTACATTAGTTTAGCGTAAAAATTACCTTATTTTCTAGCCCTTAAGTAGGGCTTTAAATCTATGCCCTAATATTAAAATTATATTAATAATTCAAAAAGTTATTAAGAAAAGAGAGTAAAAAAGTCAAAATCTTGGCAAAAACCCGTTGCGCGGCGTAAGAAGGTTTTATAAGAAGGAAAATTAAGAAAACTTTATAAAAGAAATTATATAATACTAAAAAATAGATATATATTAAAATCCTTAGAGGATTAAAATCCTTAAAGGATAGAGAGTTACTTCTATCTAATAGATACTTAATTCTATAGGAGATAAGAAATAGGGCATAGATCTTAGTAAATAAGTTTATAAACCTACCCCTATATATAGTAGAGATCCCCCCTTTTAGATATCTAGGCAATTACTTAGAGCTAGAGCTATAGGAATTATCTAAATTAAAAAACTAGAAGGTCCTTTAGTAAGTAGGTATTATAGGTCCAACTAGAATAAACTAGTTAAGGATAAAAAGTACCTAGTATAAAGGCATATTCTATTATAGTAGTGAATAGAGCTATATAACTAAAATTACTAATAAATAGACTAAATAGAATATATTTAATTAGTTTATTAATAAATTAATTAAATAAGGAATATTTAACTTATTTACCTAAGGCTTAGTACTCTAAAAGAATAAATATAAGAAAAAGGCTTCCTCCTTTAATTTATTTAATTTCCTTATATTTAACTTATATAATAGAGAAGAATTTATAGTTAATAAATATTTAACCTTCCTTAATTATTAAGAATACTTATTATTAAATATAATTTTAAGGAGTTAAATCTTTTTATTATACTTTAAATATTATTCTTTACTTTATTTAATATAAGTACTTCTAGCTTTATAATAAATAATTAATCTAAAAATTTTAAAAAAATAATATCCCCTTAAAGTAAGATAAACTTAGAGTAGTTAAAATTAGTAGTAATAAAGATAAGTATAAAGTTATCTACTCTATTTAAGTTTTTAGAAAAAAAGAGAACTATAAAAGAGTTTATTAAATAGATTAAGCTATATATAATATTTTATACTATAGCTTTTAAAATTATAAAGAGTTATAACTTATTTTATCTATTATATCTTAAAGAGGATATAGTATCTACCCTTAGATCTTAATTTAATAAATATTTAGTTATTTAAAATCTATTAAGAATAAATAATAACTAAATCTTCTTTACTAATAATAAGAAGTATATAAAGAATCTACTATTATTCTATTCTAAAAATATAATATAATAGAAGAGACTTAAATAATAATTAATAAATCTTTAATAAAAGAGCCTAGCTATAGAGTATATAGTAAAGTTCTATAAAATAAGCTTAAAAATAGACTAAGATAAATTAGCCTAAATATATTATTATAAGAATAGCTTAATGTAGAAATTAAGAATAAAATAATAAAAATAGATAATTTACCTAAATTAGTCTAACTTATCTAAAGGATCTATATAATTGATAATAGGATATATAAAAAGTATTAAGAGAAGAAGTTTTCTAATTTAATCTCCTAATTAAATTAAATAAAGGGAAAAAAAGAAGCTATCTTAGTAGTAACTCTAAGACCTCTAAAAAAAATAAGAAGAATAAGAGAAAAGGAAAGAAGAAAAAAGAACTTATTTTAAATAGAATACTATAGTTATAAGAAGAAAGGCTATTATAAAAATAAATACCTATATAGTAAGTAATTAGCTATTATAAAAAAAAGAATCTTAACTACTTAGTAAGGAAAAAAGTTCTTAAATTTAATAAGATAAGTTACACTAATTATTTATAGACTATATATTATAATAATTAGTATTAATAGTACCTTTCTAAAAAATAAAAGTTTAGTTAGTTTCTTAGAAGACCTATAAGATACTAAATAGTATTATTAAATAAGAAAGTCTTAGAGTTATTAAATCCTAAATAAATTAAAACCTCTAATTAAGAAGAATTATTGAAAGTAAAAAAAAAAAATATTTTTTAATTAAAGTTTAAAAAACTTTTTTATTAATTTTTATAAATTATATATTATAAATATAGAAGTATAAAAAAAGCTAATAAAAATATATAGAAAATATCTTTAATACATAGAGGAAAGAGCTACTAATTTAGTAAGTTAATTAATTAAAGCTAATAAATTTATTTACTAAATATTAATAAAGTACTTAATAAATACTTTTATTATAATATTAAAATTCTTATAAGCTAGCTATACTTATAGATAGTATAAGTAAAATAACCTTTATTTACTATTTTAAAGAGCTATTTTAAATAGTTATTAAGAAAGTAGTAATTAAGAATCTAATAAAATTATTAATTTTAAAAGATCTTATAAAAAAGAAAATTAAAAAGACTTTATAAAAAGAACTATATAATACTAAAAAATAAATATATATTAAAAACTCTTAAGGAATTAAAATTCTTAAAGAATAAAGAATTACTCTTACCTAATAAAGACCTAATCTTATAGGAAATAAGGAATAAGGCGTAGATCTTAGTAAATAAATCTATAAACCTACCCCTATATATAATAAAGATCCTCCTTTCTAAATACCTAAGTAATTCCTTAGAGTTAGAGCTATAAAAATTATCTAAATTAAAAAACTAGAAGATCTCTTAATAAGTAGACTAATTAATAAAACTTACTTAAAGACTAAATATATTATATCTACTATAATTAGAAGCAATATTAGGTTTTATTTCTAAATAAAAATTAATAAAATTCTAGTAAGGATCTTAATTAATAATAAGTTAAGTAGAGATTTAATTAAATTTAAGTTTATAAAAAAAATATAGTATATTTATAAAGAAAAAGTTTAAGCTATATAAACTATATAATTTTAATAATATTTTAATAAAAAAGATTAATAGTTATACTAAGCTATTAAACTTAAAAACAAGATAGAAATATAAGAGATATTTCTTTAACTTAGTAAAGAGTAGGATTAATAATATAATTTTTAAAACTTTATAATTCTTAAAAAACTATAGCTTAATTATAAATTAAGGTTCTTAAACTATAACTTTTATAGATAGTATATTAAATAAAGTCTATTTTATTTAAAAATATATATCTATCTATATAGTTAAATAGACTATAGATAAGATAAAGAATAAATTTTAAAATAAAAATATTATAGTATTATAGAGTTAAGCTATTATTATAAATAAAACTACTTTAATAAAACTATCTAATAAATATATATAATTTAAAATCTTATTTTAAAAAGAGAGCTTTAATAAGGCCTTTTCTAAGTACTAATTATAGAACTATAAGATTAAGTTAATTTTTAAAAAAATATTTATAAAGAAGCTAATATATTTATTATTAAAAAATAAGATAATTACTCTTATAAAATACATTTAAAAAAATTAAAAAAAGGGAATTATTTAAAAGTCTTAGTTATTTATAGAATACCCTATCTTATTTATACTTAAGATAAATAGGGAATTAAGACTATATATAGATTACTATATATTTAATAATATTATATTTAAGAATAGCTACCTTTTACCTTTAATTAAGGAGTTTTAAAATAAGTTTTAGAGAAAAAAGTAGTTTATTAAATTTAATATTCTTAATATATTTAACTAAATTTAAATAAAAAGAGAAAATAAGTAGAAGATTATCTTCTATATAAAATAAAATCTTTATAAATATTTTATTATACTTTTTAAATTAACTAATACCCTAATTATATATTAAGTATTTATTAATAATATATTAATAAAGTATTAAGATAAGTTTATCTTAATATATATTAATAATATTCTTATTTATTTAGATATCTTTAAAGAATATATTTAGTAAGTATAAAAGATACTTTAAAAACTTAAGTAAATAAGTTTATACTTAAAAATATTAAAATATAGCTTTTATTAGAGATAGGTAAAGTTTTTAAGCTTTATTATTTTAAATAAAAAAATTAAGATAGACTTTAATAAGATAAAAAGTATTATTAAATAGCCTATATTAATTAATAAAAAATATTATAATTTTTTAGTTTTATAAATTTCTATTAAAGGTTTATTAAAGATTATTTAAAAATTATAATATCTTTTACTAGCTTAACTTATAATAATATTATATCTATATAATTTAAAAAGATAGAGGCTTCCTTTTAAAAATTATAAAAATAATTTATATTTATATTAATATTATACTAATTTAATCCTAAATTTTCTATTAAAGTTTATATTAATACCTCTGATAATATATTAAGTATAGTTATTAATTAAAAAATAAAAAATATTAATACTAATATTATAAAAAAGAGATAATATTATTAATACTTAATTATATTTTATAATAAAAAATTATAAGATACTAAATTTAGGTATTTAATATATAATAAGGAATTACTTATTATTATAGATATATCTTATATATAGAAGTAGTATCTAAAAGAAATTAAGTACTAAATTTAAGTTTTATTAGACTATAAAAACTTAATATACTTCTTAATTATAAAGGAGCTAAATAGATATCTAGCTTAGTAGTATAAAGAATTATTAATATTTAATTTTAGAATTAACTATATTAAG
>KI911126.1:1157928-1175173 GCA_000482085.2 Cladonia metacorallifera KoLRI002260
AGAGTATTATATAAGACTTTATTATTAAGCTTTTTAAATTAAAAGAATAGTTAATATAGGTAATATATAATAATAATAATATTTTAGTAATTAATAATTAATTAATTAATTAAGATAGCTTACTTTCTATTATATAAAGAAGTCTTAAATATAAAAGATTTAGTTTATATATTTTTAAGAATAGTAGTAGCTAACTATAAATTTTAAATTTTTTTTAAATTAAGATAAACTCTTTAACTCTAAGTTTTAAAGATTATTAATAGATATAAAAAATATTAAATTAAAGATAAATACTATATTCTATTTATTAATAAATAATTAAATAAAGAGAATAAACTAAACTCTTAAATAGTATTTTTAATGTTATATTAATTATTAATAAGATAATTAAGTTACTTATTTACTAATAGTATAGGTAGTATATAATAGCTCTTTATTTAATTCTATTAGAATAATATTATTTTAAGTTAATTATAAATTTAAACCTAAAATAATACTATTATTAAAGGGGATAGAATTTAAAGTATAAAAAGCTATAATTATAACTTAAGAAATAAAAAGAATTTATTAAGAATTATAAAAAAATCTATAATTCTTAAGTAGTTACTTAGTAATATATTATAATTAAAAATAATTAAAAGGCCTAGCTATTTTTAAAGAGGATAGAGTACATCTTCTTTATAGAAATTTTAAAATTAATAAGTTTAGTAATAAGCTTAACTATATAAAGCTTAAACTATTTTTAGTTAAGAAATATAAAGAAGATATAAATTATATATTAGATTTATTAAAATTAACTAAAAAATATAATATATTTTATATATTATTATTAGAAAAAGTAAACTCTAAGATACTATTATAAACAGCTCTATTATTTTTTAATTAAGATAATAAAAAGTATAATATTAAGAAAATCTTAGATTATTAATAAGTTAATAGAAAAATAAGATATTTAATTAAGTAGTTAAATTATAATAGCTTAAAAAATATATAGAAATTACCTTTAGTACTTAATTACCCTAAGAAGATTATAGAGTTTTAAATATAAAATTTATAAGTAATTAACCTTACTCTAAAAACTACTTAAAGAGACTAGTTTCTTTAAGAAAGGTTATAAACTTAAAAAAAATATTAGTTAAAATCTCTACTTTTTTAATTTTTTTATTTAGTTTTATATAATATAGATAGACTCTATTTTAATATAAGTTTTATATATTTTAGTTAAAGCTTTTTTATATTTATACTTTAACTACTTTTTATATTTTTAAAGGTATTTCTATTTAAGGATGCTTATTAAAGCTAAGCTATAATTAATCTTTAATTAAATATACTTAAGATAGTAATTTATTTTATTATTAATCTTATAAAGAAATTTATAATTTTTATAATAAGTATATTATTACTAAAATAATTTAACTATCTTAAAACTTATTATTAAGTATATTTTATATTTTTTAGTATATAACTACTTAGACTTTAATATAAAAATAAATATTAAAGAAAAAAGATTTTTTTAAAATAAAGATATCTTAATAAAGAGATAGTATTATAAGTTTAACTAAAATAAGCTAGTTAAGAATAAGAAGTACTTAGTATATAAGTATATTTGTTATAGTATAGACCCTACTAGGCCACTAGGGGGCATGCCTCCCCCTAGCAGGCAATGCTTCCTTCTAGGGGAAGCATCTTACTTCCTTCCCTTAGAAGGAAGCCCCTATTATTACTAAGTAGATTCTATATAGAAGAATATAACATATTTATTATAAATCCATCCATAACTATTATAATATAGTAGTAATAGTTAGGGTTATAGTTAAATAATATTATTTATCTAGCTATTTAACTAATCTATACTATTAGTTAACTCTCTAGTACTAGTTAAAAGAGTATTAAAAGTCCTCTACTAATTCTATAAATTCTATAACTAAATTCTTTATATGTAAATTAAATTTTACTCCCTTAAGATCTACCTACTTAAATACACCTATACTATTTTATTAATATAGTTTTAATTTACTTACTATAAAGTTAATTTAACTTATTTTCTATAAAGCTAATTTTAATTTACTTACTATAAATTTCACCCCATAATTTAGTTATTATTATAATATAATAATAATAGTATATATAGTAATACTAGCCACCTAATATTAGAAAAGAGTAAGGTTATTAAGACTATAGCTATAACTTAATTACTATAATTCTATCTTATTATTACTAAATTAACCTAAACTCTTATCTTACCTTATAGTAATAAATGCTAAGAGTTTTAATTAATTAGAAGTTATTTAGTAGTATTTATAAATTACTTAAGTTCCTATCTTACTTTATATTAGGGAATAGAAAAAAGTTACTTTTAGGAAGGAATTATTTATCTTTTTAGAGGAAAATCTCTATTTTATAGAATTTTAAACCTTATTTTTATTAAGTTTATACTTTTATCTTATAACTTATTAAAGTTAATATATTTATTTTACTTCTATTAGAAAAACTACCTAATAATTTTATTATTATAATTTAAAGTCTATACTCTTTTAGTACTAGTTTACTATTAATTTAAAAGTATTATTAAGTTAATATTAATATCTTCTAATTTATTTTATAATATAATAATAGAAGTATTTTGACTTAAAGCTTTTTTAAATAGTAATTATGCCTACTATAATATAATTCTAGAGTACCTTTATAGTATAATTAGGGATATTATTACTATTTACCCTTAGCTAGATGTAATAGGGAGGTTTAACTCTAGTTATTAGTAAGCAACTAAGGGAAGTATAAGTATTTAATATTAAGGTTAATTATTTATTAGCTATGAACCACTCTTAATTATATAAGTTAAATATAAGAATATTAAACTAAAAGGAGGAAGCCTTTCTTTTTATATTTAATACTTTTTAATGCTAAGTACTAAGGATATCTTAGATTAGTAACTAAATACTCTTAATCTAATCTTAAATCTTTTAGATTAGTAACTAAGCACCTCTAATCTAAATTTATAATTTTAAATATCTATTTCCTAAGTACTTTTAATAATATGCTAATCTTATTTAAGTTAGCCTATAATACTATCTCCTTATTAAGTTATCTTTATCTTAAAGATAATTTAATAACTTAGAGATTTTCCTTTTTACTAATACTTAAGCTATAAAAACTTTCCTCTAAAAAATATTAAGCCTAGCTTATTAAATTCTTAAGTATAGTAGAGTTATTATAGAGATAATATAACTAATATTAATTAAACTTTTTTCCTTATTATATTAATAATTACTCAAGGAGTTACTATAAGTATATTTATATTAAGATAAAGTATAATCTTTCTCCCCTAAATATCTTTAAGTAGAAATATCTAACTAATTAATATAAAGTTCTTAAAAAGGAATATAATAAGATCCTTATTAAGATAATATAAGTCTCTACTAAGATTTATGCTATTAAAATAAAATAAGAAAAGATAGTAAAATAAAAGTTAAAGAATATAAAGTAATAAAAGAAAGAGGAAGATAAAAAAAGTAAATAGCTAATATTTCTTAAAACTCTTTAAATAGAGTCTCCTTCTAATATTACTAATTTTAAGTAGCCTTTAGAGTAGGACTAACTACTTATAGATTTTATACTTAAAACTTTATAACCTTTTTAAGGTAATTAAGCGCTAAAGGTAATTCTTATATATTCTCTAAATTATTATAGTCTAACTATTTAACTAAATATCTTATTTTCTTATTAATTCTTTAATAATTTAGGATCTTCTTAATATTATATTTCTTATTATCTTAGTTAAAAAGTAATAAAGCTATTTATAGTAGTATCTTAAAGCTTACTTTCTCTAATAATAATATATAAAATATATTATACTTCTTTATTAGCTCTAGTAGATCTAAAATATAATTTATATCCCCTTTATATTCTTTTTTTTTATTAAGAATAGACTAAGCTTTATATAGTTAAGCTTATTACTAGACCTATTAATTTTAAAATTCCTATAAAGAAGATATACTCTATCCTCTTTAGAAATATTTAGACCTTCTAAGTATTTTTAATTATAATATATTACTAAATAAATACTTAGGAATTATAAATTTTTCTATAATTCTTAATAAATTTTACTTATATCTTAGATTATAATAGTAGCTTTCTATACCTTTAATTTAATTCCCTTTAATAGTAATATTATTTAGGGCTTAAAACTATAGTTTACCTAAAATAGTATTATTTTAATAGAATCTAATAAAGATCTATTATATACTAACTATACTAAAGGTAGATAGTCTACCTAATTATTCTATTAGTAGTTAATATAATATTAGAAATATTATTCTAAAACTTAATTTATTCTTTCTATCTAACTATCTATTTATAGGTAGAATACTATACTTATTTTTAACTTTATTCCTATTATATCTATTAATAATCTCTAAAACTTAGAAGTAAAGAGTTTATTTCTATCTAAAACTATTTCTTTTAAGATCCTATAGTTAGCTACTACAATCCTTAGAAATATATAGGCAAAGTCTTCTACTCTAAAAGCTTTCTTATATAATATAAAGTATACCTACTTTATTAATTAATTATTAATTACTAATATAGTATTATATACTATACCTATTAATTATTCTTTTAACTTTAAGAATTTAATAATAAAATCCTATATTATATTCTTCTATAATCCTTTAAGAAATACTAGTAATCTTATTTCTCTATAAGGCTTATNTTAATATAAAAATAAATATTAAAGAAAAAAGATTTTTTTAAAATAAAGATATCTTAATAAAGAGATAGTATTATAAGTTTAACTAAAATAAGCTAGTTAAGAATAAGAAGTACTTAGTATATAAGTATATTTGTTATAGTATAGACCCTACTAGGCCACTAGGGGGCATGCCTCCCCCTAGCAGGCAATGCTTCCTTCTAGGGGAAGCATCTTACTTCCTTCCCTTAGAAGGAAGCCCCTATTATTACTAAGTAGATTCTATATAGAAGAATATAACATATTTATTATAAATCCATCCATAACTATTATAATATAGTAGTAATAGTTAGGGTTATAGTTAAATAATATTATTTATCTAGCTATTTAACTAATCTATACTATTAGTTAACTCTCTAGTACTAGTTAAAAGAGTATTAAAAGTCCTCTACTAATTCTATAAATTCTATAACTAAATTCTTTATATGTAAATTAAATTTTACTCCCTTAAGATCTACCTACTTAAATACACCTATACTATTTTATTAATATAGTTTTAATTTACTTACTATAAAGTTAATTTAACTTATTTTCTATAAAGCTAATTTTAATTTACTTACTATAAATTTCACCCCATAATTTAGTTATTATTATAATATAATAATAATAGTATATATAGTAATACTAGCCACCTAATATTAGAAAAGAGTAAGGTTATTAAGACTATAGCTATAACTTAATTACTATAATTCTATCTTATTATTACTAAATTAACCTAAACTCTTATCTTACCTTATAGTAATAAATGCTAAGAGTTTTAATTAATTAGAAGTTATTTAGTAGTATTTATAAATTACTTAAGTTCCTATCTTACTTTATATTAGGGAATAGAAAAAAGTTACTTTTAGGAAGGAATTATTTATCTTTTTAGAGGAAAATCTCTATTTTATAGAATTTTAAACCTTATTTTTATTAAGTTTATACTTTTATCTTATAACTTATTAAAGTTAATATATTTATTTTACTTCTATTAGAAAAACTACCTAATAATTTTATTATTATAATTTAAAGTCTATACTCTTTTAGTACTAGTTTACTATTAATTTAAAAGTATTATTAAGTTAATATTAATATCTTCTAATTTATTTTATAATATAATAATAGAAGTATTTTGACTTAAAGCTTTTTTAAATAGTAATTATGCCTACTATAATATAATTCTAGAGTACCTTTATAGTATAATTAGGGATATTATTACTATTTACCCTTAGCTAGATGTAATAGGGAGGTTTAACTCTAGTTATTAGTAAGCAACTAAGGGAAGTATAAGTATTTAATATTAAGGTTAATTATTTATTAGCTATGAACCACTCTTAATTATATAAGTTAAATATAAGAATATTAAACTAAAAGGAGGAAGCCTTTCTTTTTATATTTAATACTTTTTAATGCTAAGTACTAAGGATATCTTAGATTAGTAACTAAATACTCTTAATCTAATCTTAAATCTTTTAGATTAGTAACTAAGCACCTCTAATCTAAATTTATAATTTTAAATATCTATTTCCTAAGTACTTTTAATAATATGCTAATCTTATTTAAGTTAGCCTATAATACTATCTCCTTATTAAGTTATCTTTATCTTAAAGATAATTTAATAACTTAGAGATTTTCCTTTTTACTAATACTTAAGCTATAAAAACTTTCCTCTAAAAAATATTAAGCCTAGCTTATTAAATTCTTAAGTATAGTAGAGTTATTATAGAGATAATATAACTAATATTAATTAAACTTTTTTCCTTATTATATTAATAATTACTCAAGGAGTTACTATAAGTATATTTATATTAAGATAAAGTATAATCTTTCTCCCCTAAATATCTTTAAGTAGAAATATCTAACTAATTAATATAAAGTTCTTAAAAAGGAATATAATAAGATCCTTATTAAGATAATATAAGTCTCTACTAAGATTTATGCTATTAAAATAAAATAAGAAAAGATAGTAAAATAAAAGTTAAAGAATATAAAGTAATAAAAGAAAGAGGAAGATAAAAAAAGTAAATAGCTAATATTTCTTAAAACTCTTTAAATAGAGTCTCCTTCTAATATTACTAATTTTAAGTAGCCTTTAGAGTAGGACTAACTACTTATAGATTTTATACTTAAAACTTTATAACCTTTTTAAGGTAATTAAGCGCTAAAGGTAATTCTTATATATTCTCTAAATTATTATAGTCTAACTATTTAACTAAATATCTTATTTTCTTATTAATTCTTTAATAATTTAGGATCTTCTTAATATTATATTTCTTATTATCTTAGTTAAAAAGTAATAAAGCTATTTATAGTAGTATCTTAAAGCTTACTTTCTCTAATAATAATATATAAAATATATTATACTTCTTTATTAGCTCTAGTAGATCTAAAATATAATTTATATCCCCTTTATATTCTTTTTTTTTATTAAGAATAGACTAAGCTTTATATAGTTAAGCTTATTACTAGACCTATTAATTTTAAAATTCCTATAAAGAAGATATACTCTATCCTCTTTAGAAATATTTAGACCTTCTAAGTATTTTTAATTATAATATATTACTAAATAAATACTTAGGAATTATAAATTTTTCTATAATTCTTAATAAATTTTACTTATATCTTAGATTATAATAGTAGCTTTCTATACCTTTAATTTAATTCCCTTTAATAGTAATATTATTTAGGGCTTAAAACTATAGTTTACCTAAAATAGTATTATTTTAATAGAATCTAATAAAGATCTATTATATACTAACTATACTAAAGGTAGATAGTCTACCTAATTATTCTATTAGTAGTTAATATAATATTAGAAATATTATTCTAAAACTTAATTTATTCTTTCTATCTAACTATCTATTTATAGGTAGAATACTATACTTATTTTTAACTTTATTCCTATTATATCTATTAATAATCTCTAAAACTTAGAAGTAAAGAGTTTATTTCTATCTAAAACTATTTCTTTTAAGATCCTATAGTTAGCTACTACAATCCTTAGAAATATATAGGCAAAGTCTTCTACTCTAAAAGCTTTCTTATATAATATAAAGTATACCTACTTTATTAATTAATTATTAATTACTAATATAGTATTATATACTATACCTATTAATTATTCTTTTAACTTTAAGAATTTAATAATAAAATCCTATATTATATTCTTCTATAATCCTTTAAGAAATACTAGTAATCTTATTTCTCTATAAGGCTTATATTATATATATTTTATTTTAATATAGATATTATATTAAGTAATATAGTCTTTAATATATTTTTATATTCTTAAAAAGTAGAAGTTCTTAGATATTTTCTTAAGAATTTTTTCTATTCTCTAATAACTACTAGAGGACTCCTCTTTATAGTAGATTCTAAAGATTTCTCTTTAAGCTCCTATAAGAATATAAATCTATCCTTAGAAAATTAATAGGCCTAATTCTATTTCTTTAAATAAATTATAGCTATTAATAATTTTATAAATTTCTAATACTACTTTATCCTTTAATAAGTATTCTAGTATAGTCTTAATTAAATTTTTAGTTTTAATAGTTATTATAACTACTATTTATAATCTCTTTATATTAAGCTTAATTAATCTATCTTTATTTTATATTAGTAATGCTCTAGAACTTTATTAAATATCTATTATATAATTAGCTCTTCTACTAAGTATATCTATAATATTATTCTTACTACTCTTAATATAGTTAATTCTAAAATTAAATATTAATAATTCTTTATACTACTAAGCTAGATATCTATTTAGCTCCTTTATAATTAAGAAGTATATTAAGTTTTTATAGTCTAATAAAACTTAAATTTAGTACTTAATTTCTTTTAGATACTACTTCTATATATAAGATATATCTATAATAATAAGTAATTCCTTATTATATATTAAATATTTAGTTTTAATATCTAATAATTTCTTACTATAAAAAGCTATAGGGTGCTAGCATTACCTACCCCTTTTTATAATATTATTATTAATAGTCCTATTTTAACTTATTACTACTTTAAGTACTTTATTAAAGGTATTAATATATACTTTAATTAGTAGCTCTAAATTAAACTAATATAATATAAGACTAGTTATAAATTATTTTTATAACCTTTTAAATATATCCTCTATATTATTTATTTATATAAATAATACTTTATTATAGATTAAGTCTATAAAGGGTACTATAATTTTTAAATAGTCTTAAATAAATTTTTAATAGAAATTTATAAAACTTAAAAATAACTATACCTTCTTTTTATTTATAGGTATAAGCTACTTAACTATACTTTTTACTTTATTAGGATCTATTTTAATCTTTATATTAGATATAATAAATTTAAGAAACTTAATTTATTTTTAATAGAATTTATATTTAGATATTTTTAATTATAAATTTATTTAGTTAAGTTTCTATAATACCTTTTATATATATTTAATATATTCCTTAAATATATCTAAATATATAAATATATTATTAATATATACTAAGATAAACTTATCTAAATATTTCTTTAGGATATTATTAATAAAGGCTTAGAATATAGTTAGGGTATTAGTTAACTTAAATAGTATTACTAAATATTTATATAGGCTTTACCTAATATAGAATACTATCTTCTATTTATTTTCTTTTTTTATTCTTATCTAATTAAAGGTATTAGGAATATTAAATTTAGTAAACTACTTTTTTCTTTAAAGCTTATTCTAAAGCTTCTTGATTAAGGATAGAGGATAGCTATTTTTAATAGTAATCTTATTAAGTACTTTATAATCTATATATAATCTTAATTTATTATTTAATTTAGATATAAATAGGATAGGATAATCTATTAAGGATTATAATTTTTAAATAAACCCTTTTTATTTATTTTCTTTAATATAATCTGCTAAGGTGACTACCTTATCTTAAGATAATAAATATATAGGCTTCTTTATAAGCTGTTTTTTAGGAATTAACTTTATTTTATAGTCCTATAAATAGTGCTTAGGAAGGACTTTATTAAGGTCCTCTTTTTTAAATAAAATGCTGTATTCTATATATTTACTAGATAGTTTAGTAGTTATAGGCTTATTTATAAGTTCTACTTAACTCTATAATACTATAATATTTTTTTTCTTAAAATTATCCTTTATTTCCTCCTTTATCTAAGTAATAATATAAAGAGGTTTAGATTTTTTAATTAGGGCAACCTTATTTATATAACTATCTATAAATGCTAATATTAATAAATTCTATCTTATTTAAGGATCTACCTTTTAGATCTATTAGATTTTAAGGGTAATATTATCTATTTTTTTTAGTACTAAGTTAAAAGAATATTTCTTACTTCTTTATTTTATTCTTAAGTTAATTATCTTAGTATAGCTATTAACTACTTTAATTTAAGTATAGTTAAAGTTTATAAGTATATATAGTTTATACTTAATTATAAATAACCTTAAGTATTCTATTATATTAAGTTTAATTAAGTCTTTACTTAATTTATTATTAATTATAATTCTAACTAGATTTCTATTAATCTTTATTTAAAACTAGAATTAGGAGTCTTTTTTTAATTTTATTATAGTAACTTATTTAGTCTTAAGATAGGTTCTATTATATAGCTTTCTTATTAAAGAACCTTTTAATTTTTTAAAGATTTCTTACCTCTAAGCTTAGCTAGCTTTAAGAGGTTTTAGAATATAGATAGTAGAATTAGTTCTTTATATATAGATAGTCTTAAGATTTCTTTTATTATAAACTATACTTTTCTTTATAGCTCTTATAGAATTAATTATTTATTTAAGAGTAGGGCTTTACTATCTTAAAGAAACTTTATTTCTTTTAGAATCTTAATATAGACTATTAATAAAATATTATATAGTTCTTTTTATAGAGTCTTCTTAATTCTTCTTACTACTAAATTCTTAATTACTTTAAGTTTATTAGTATTCTCTTTTAATAAGTCCTTTATTATAGTCTTAAAGACCTCTTTAAAATTATATAAGAGGATAAGAGTCCTAATCTTATCTACTAATATTATTTTTTCTATAAGGGTTAAGGATTTAATTATTATATTTATTAGTATTTTTTATAAGACTACTTAAGTATACTTATTTATCTTAAATAAAAGATTATTAAGATTAGTTACTTATTCTTCTATATATATTAAGTATTAGTGATAGGTTACTATTAATTTTTTTTAACTTTTATATTAATTTAATATAGATCTCTTAGATTACTTAGGGACTCTTTATTAAAAGATTCCTCTTTATAGATAATTTCTTTATTAATAAAGTTAAGGTAGTTATATTTAGGGTTTAGTAATCTTAAAGCTTTATTATTAACTATTACTATTTAATAATAAGGGGTTTTAGGATATTATCTCTACCTTTATTTCTTACTTAGATAAGTAGGATAGTAGTTATTATAATAGACTATCTATAATATATTATTATAGTCTATCTCCTTCTTACTTTCTACTAAGACTATCTTTTTATTATAGTTATTAAGGTAATCCTTTATAGCTACTATCTAATATTTTAATATAGGGCACTTATTTTTATAGTATCCCTTCTTATAATATCTATAATATTTAACTTTAAATAAATCTTTCTCTTTCTTCTTTTTCTTATCTAACTTTTTTAAAGGTTTAGTAGCTACTACTAAAATATTCTTTTTATTAACTTTTTTATAGGAAGAGAAGTTTTTTTTTAATCTTTATTTATATAAGTAGTTATTAATTATATAGGCTCTAATAAAGAGTATAGTTAAATTTAGTAAGTTATTAAATTATATTAACTTATTCTTAACTTCTTACTTAAGACCTCTTTAATAATATGCTATATAGGTAGAGTTAGATTACTCTAATTAATAAGAGATTTCTTAAAACTTAGTAGTATACTCTATTACTAAGCCTTTTTATCTTAAATTTATTAATTATCTTTCTAACCTTTTTATTTTAATTATATCTTTAAAATAGAATCTTAGTAATCTCTAAATATAACCTTTATTTATTAAGAATTTTAATAATTTATCTTCTATTATATTAATATCTTAAAGCTATATATATTCCTTTAACTAAGGTTTAAGGGTATTAGCTATATTCCTCTTTAAGTATAATAGTAGAAATATATTCTTTACCTTAATTATTGAGAATAAACTAGTATAGAATACTATATATAAGTTAGCTCCTTTTAGGAAGATATTTAATATTCTTTTTTTTAAAGAATCTCTATAATATTAGTATCTTTATTTTATTCTTACTTATAATTATTCCTTCTTTAAGGATAAAGGCAATATTATTAGCTTAATATTTTATCTTTAAGCTTAATAATTAGTTACTAGCTATAGAGCCTAAGGTACTTATACTATAGAGTTTAGTATTTAAAATATAATAAGAAGATTTAACTCTAATTATTAGTAAGTAACTAAGGGAAGTATAAGAATTTAATATTAAGGTTAATTATTTATTAACTATAAACTACTTTTAATTATATAAGTTAAATATAAGGAAACTAAATTAAAGAGAGGAAGCTTTTTTTCTTATATTTAATACTCCTTAGTACTAAGTACTAAGGATATTTTAGATTAATAACTAAGTACTCTTAATTTAACCTTAGATCTTCTAGATTAATAACTAAGCACCCTTAATCTAAATCTATAATCCTAAGTACCTATTCCCTAAGTACTTCTAGTAACACGCTAATCTTATCTAGGTTAGCCTATAACACTAGATAGTATTCTCTTATAGATATCTATAAAAATAACCTATACTAATTTAGTATTAAGAGAATATTTAGTAAATAAAATAAGTACCTCTTTTATAGCTTAGATTATAAATTAGTCTTTTAATGAAAAAGATTTATATATTAATATTAAGTTATTTTAAAAAATATATTTAATACTTTACTTTTATACTATTAACTAGCTTTAGCTAAGCTTTATTTTATTAGAATATTTATTAAAATTCTTTTACTATAGAGGAAGTACCTTAAGATTCTCTTTTTTTAAATAATATATTTTAAGACTCTAGTGGAAGCTCTAGCTTATATTTAAATTAAAATTTAAATAAAGAGGGAAATAGAGAATTTACTAAATATTAATATAAGATAATAGAAGGTTTTTTAACTACTTCTCTATTAACCTACTTACTAATCTTTAAAATCTATTTAATAGTGGTAGTAAGGGTATACCTAATCTAAATCTAGTACCTCTATAGTTAGATACTCTATTTAGTTATTTAGTAATCCTAAGACTTAATAATATTAAGTTCTTTAACCTTAATACTAAAAGTAATGGCCTAGTTATTAGTAAGAAGTATATAATATTTTAAGATATCTTTATCTTTATAGATTATTTAAAGGAAATAAGAAAATAATTTAGTAAAGATTAGGTACTTAAGTTTATTCTTAGTTACTTTAAAGGTAGTATTATAACTTAGTATATAGCTAAGCTCTTAGAATTTAAAAGAGGTATCCTTAAAATAGTAAATTTAGATTAATAGATTAAGCTATTAATATACTACTTTAAGGAATATATAAAAGAAGTAATTAAATTAATATATTTAAAAAGATATACTATAATTAATATTCTTAATAATACTAACTTATAAGACTTTATATAATTAATATATTAGTATGCTTATTTATAGAAATAAGTAATACTTAATTAATTATTACTTAGAATAATTTAATATTAGTATTTAAGAATACTATACCTTAGCCTACTACTTTAATATTAATATATATATTCTTAGAATAACTTAATTCTAAGTAATATATTTAGTATAAATTTATTATTAAGGAGGATAGAACAATTTAGAAGGTTATAAATAAAGCTACTAATAAAAGTAAACTATATAGTTAATATACTACTACTTAGTTTAGAGGCTTTTCTAAGTCTTAGTATCCTTTATCTTTATTTTATAGTAATTAGTAGTAGCCTTTTTAGAAGTACTTTAATAGTAACTATAATTATTAAAATTTAAATTATTAAGTTAACTATCCTTAGTATTAAAACTAAAATTAAATAAAAAGTAATTTATCTTTCCCTTATTAGCTACTTTAGATTACTAGTAATTATATAAGTAGGTTGAATTTATTAAGACCTTAAAATTATTTAACTTTAAAGATTTCTAATCTAAGTAACTCTAGACTTTATTAAGATTTAAGTTATTAAAATAACTTTAATAATTACTTCTAACCTAGGTCTACTAAAGTTTATTATAAAGATAAAGGTTTTAATACTAAAGCTTAAAATATAGAGCTATTAGAAAGCTTAGAAGAACTTAATTCTTAAAAATATTATAACTACTTTATTAATAATAATAATAATTATAATAATTACTTTAAGCTAGAGAAGGAAATTTATAGCTTTTTTATTAACCTTATTAATAAGACTTACTAGAAGTATAAGTAATAATTTTTATTAAAGAATAAGCTATATTTATATATCTATACTAAATATTAAAATATAGTATCTTTAACTTTAGGAGAAATAACTTCTTTTAGAAGTATTTCTATAATACTACTAAAAAAAATATAGTATACTATATTCTAGAAGGATTATTAGAGGAGTTTATAAAGATTATAAAATCTAGTTTTATCTATAGTAATAAAGTTACTAGTATAGGCTTTAGAAATTAGTATTATATTATTAAGAAAATTATGCTATATCCTTAAGATCTTATATAAGATTTTTATATTAATATAAGATATTCTATTATAGTAGTAGACTAAAAGTTTATAGAAGTAAATCTTCTATGTATTAAAATTAAGACTATAGTAACTATTATATAGGCCTATTACACTTTACTAATGCTATATAATACTAAGGATTACTAAGGATTACTTAAAGATATAAAATAGTTAGTAGTAGTAGATATTAGTTTATATTAAAGAATTAATTATTAAGGATCTTACTATTATAAGGCATATGCCTTTTAAGCTTATTAAAATAAAGTAAAATAATATAATATATTCTACTTATTTATATTAGTATAGTATTAATATAATACTTATAATAATTAATTATTAATATTAAGCTACTCTAATAGCTACTAATTATTATAGTTATTCTCCTTTCTAAATATTAATCTACTAGTATAGAGCTTCTACTATATATAGTTATATTATTAATATAATTCTAAGAGGAGGTAGTCCTATTAATATAGAGCTTATTAAAAACTTTTAAATTTTAATAAAAAAAAGAAGGAAAAGAGTCTCTTATATAAAAATCTATTTTAATATTATTTATTATATAATATGGTTATATAATATACTTATAGCTTATTAATTATTTATTATTATAATAGTAGCTATATTAATAGTAAGTTATTATATAGTAATTATATAATATAATTATAATAAATATATTATTAATATTAATTCTATTTTATTTTATTTTTTTAGTAATAAATATACTATTATAAATATCTTTTATATTAAGATATTATACTACTTTAAATTAATATTAATAATTTTAAAGTTATTTTTTACTATATTAATAAGTTTTTACTATATTATATACTATATATATACTTATTATTATTAATAGTTAGTAGTAGACTTTCTATATATAAATTATCTTTAAATATTTAAGATCTATATTTAATTAATAGTACTACTTTATTTATAATATAAATAAATTTATTAAGGCTTATAATACTACTATAAGATAAATTATAATTATAATTAATAATTATAATTTATTAATAGATTTAAATTCTATTTTTTTTATTAAGGAGGTAGTAGTGCTAGCTACTATAGTCTTAAACCCCCTTATATTATTTAAAGTAACTTTATATATTAAGAGCCTTTATATAAAAATCTTTTAATAGTATAAAGATAAGTCTTTAACTTTAAAAATATAAAATAAATAGTAAGCCTAAAAGTTAATATTACTATTAAGAAAAATAAAGATATTAATAAATAATATTTTTATTTTATATTACTATACTAACTTATTATAAGAGATAAGCTAAATTATTTTTATATTTTTTATTTATAATATTTTTTTTTAATTTATATATTTATACTATACTCGCTGCTAACTCTCTATAGAGGGAGTTAGGGGAGTAGGAGGAGGGAGAAAAAATAAAGAAAGAGATAGAGATAGAGAAGAGAAGGAGAAAGAGGAAATAAGAGGAAGAAAAAAGAAAAAAAGATAGAGATTTAGATATATTATTATATCTTATATATACTATATATAATCTAATATTAATATAATTAAATCCCTAAAGATTATACTTTAAAGGAGAGAGAGAAGGCAAGGAGGAAGAGAGAGGATAAGAGAGAGAGAATAAAGAAGAGAAAGAAAAAGAAAGAAAAGAGGAGAAGAGTGAAAAAAGCCTTAATAGTAAATTAATCTTATATAATTATTATATATATTATCTACTTTTATATAGGCTTAATTATATATATTTTTTTTTAGTATTTAGTATTAATAATACTTATATTTTAAAACTATCTTCTTAATAATAAAAATCTTTTTTTTATAGTACTAGATATTTTTATAGCTAAAATTTATTATTTACTTACTATAGATATAATACTAATATATTAGTTATAATATATAAGTTTTTTAAATACTTTTTTAATATTACTAATTTTTTAATTCTTTAATTTTTCAATAATTTATAGTAGGTATATAGTATTTATATCTTAATAAATAATAATATTATCTCTTTACTTTTATAATATTATTAAATATATAACTACTTATCTTTACTAAGTTTTTATAATTATCTCTTTATTTTAATTAAGTATAATAATACTTAATATAATTCTATTATATTAAATAGCTTAATATATTATATAATTTAAATTAATTTTTTTAGCTTTTATTATTACTATATTTATTTATTATAAGTATATTTTAATATTAGTATAGTATTAAATTCTACTTTTAATATTCATTAATTATAAATATTATTTTATTTAATTTACTTAATTTTATACTAAATACTTTCTTTATTTTATATTTTATTAATAATTTCTTCTACCTCCTACTATTCTTTATTATTAATAAGTTTAAGGGGCTATATAGATTCTATTAACTTTATATTATTATATAGCTAGTATAGCTTAAGTAATAATATATAAAAGATATTATAAATTTAATAATTTATAAATAATATTAAGTAATATACTTATACTTTAATCTTATCTTCTATCTTAAATAAGCTAATAAATTAATAAAATAACTTCTTACTAAATTACTTTTATTTAAGGTTTTTAGCTAATAATATTATTAATTTACTTACTTTATATTTTTTTTATAAATAATTTTTATTATAATATTTTATTTATATTTTAATAATATATTATTAATATACTTCTATCTTTTTTTAGTAGCTTTATAACTACTTTATATATTCCTTTACTATAAGTATTTTCTTTTCTAAAGAGCTATCTCTAGCTTTTTAATAAATCTTAGGGTAGTAATTATATATTATATAAAATAATAAATAGCTAATACTACTATAAAGACTATTATTATATATAAATTTAGTAATAAGTAATAGCTTAGC
>KI911126.1:1175789-1189159 GCA_000482085.2 Cladonia metacorallifera KoLRI002260
CCTTATTAGCTACTTTAGATTACTAGTAATTATATAAGTAGGTTGAATTTATTAAGACCTTAAAATTATTTAACTTTAAAGATTTCTAATCTAAGTAACTCTAGACTTTATTAAGATTTAAGTTATTAAAATAACTTTAATAATTACTTCTAACCTAGGTCTACTAAAGTTTATTATAAAGATAAAGGTTTTAATACTAAAGCTTAAAATATAGAGCTATTAGAAAGCTTAGAAGAACTTAATTCTTAAAAATATTATAACTACTTTATTAATAATAATAATAATTATAATAATTACTTTAAGCTAGAGAAGGAAATTTATAGCTTTTTTATTAACCTTATTAATAAGACTTACTAGAAGTATAAGTAATAATTTTTATTAAAGAATAAGCTATATTTATATATCTATACTAAATATTAAAATATAGTATCTTTAACTTTAGGAGAAATAACTTCTTTTAGAAGTATTTCTATAATACTACTAAAAAAAATATAGTATACTATATTCTAGAAGGATTATTAGAGGAGTTTATAAAGATTATAAAATCTAGTTTTATCTATAGTAATAAAGTTACTAGTATAGGCTTTAGAAATTAGTATTATATTATTAAGAAAATTATGCTATATCCTTAAGATCTTATATAAGATTTTTATATTAATATAAGATATTCTATTATAGTAGTAGACTAAAAGTTTATAGAAGTAAATCTTCTATGTATTAAAATTAAGACTATAGTAACTATTATATAGGCCTATTACACTTTACTAATGCTATATAATACTAAGGATTACTAAGGATTACTTAAAGATATAAAATAGTTAGTAGTAGTAGATATTAGTTTATATTAAAGAATTAATTATTAAGGATCTTACTATTATAAGGCATATGCCTTTTAAGCTTATTAAAATAAAGTAAAATAATATAATATATTCTACTTATTTATATTAGTATAGTATTAATATAATACTTATAATAATTAATTATTAATATTAAGCTACTCTAATAGCTACTAATTATTATAGTTATTCTCCTTTCTAAATATTAATCTACTAGTATAGAGCTTCTACTATATATAGTTATATTATTAATATAATTCTAAGAGGAGGTAGTCCTATTAATATAGAGCTTATTAAAAACTTTTAAATTTTAATAAAAAAAAGAAGGAAAAGAGTCTCTTATATAAAAATCTATTTTAATATTATTTATTATATAATATGGTTATATAATATACTTATAGCTTATTAATTATTTATTATTATAATAGTAGCTATATTAATAGTAAGTTATTATATAGTAATTATATAATATAATTATAATAAATATATTATTAATATTAATTCTATTTTATTTTATTTTTTTAGTAATAAATATACTATTATAAATATCTTTTATATTAAGATATTATACTACTTTAAATTAATATTAATAATTTTAAAGTTATTTTTTACTATATTAATAAGTTTTTACTATATTATATACTATATATATACTTATTATTATTAATAGTTAGTAGTAGACTTTCTATATATAAATTATCTTTAAATATTTAAGATCTATATTTAATTAATAGTACTACTTTATTTATAATATAAATAAATTTATTAAGGCTTATAATACTACTATAAGATAAATTATAATTATAATTAATAATTATAATTTATTAATAGATTTAAATTCTATTTTTTTTATTAAGGAGGTAGTAGTGCTAGCTACTATAGTCTTAAACCCCCTTATATTATTTAAAGTAACTTTATATATTAAGAGCCTTTATATAAAAATCTTTTAATAGTATAAAGATAAGTCTTTAACTTTAAAAATATAAAATAAATAGTAAGCCTAAAAGTTAATATTACTATTAAGAAAAATAAAGATATTAATAAATAATATTTTTATTTTATATTACTATACTAACTTATTATAAGAGATAAGCTAAATTATTTTTATATTTTTTATTTATAATATTTTTTTTTAATTTATATATTTATACTATACTCGCTGCTAACTCTCTATAGAGGGAGTTAGGGGAGTAGGAGGAGGGAGAAAAAATAAAGAAAGAGATAGAGATAGAGAAGAGAAGGAGAAAGAGGAAATAAGAGGAAGAAAAAAGAAAAAAAGATAGAGATTTAGATATATTATTATATCTTATATATACTATATATAATCTAATATTAATATAATTAAATCCCTAAAGATTATACTTTAAAGGAGAGAGAGAAGGCAAGGAGGAAGAGAGAGGATAAGAGAGAGAGAATAAAGAAGAGAAAGAAAAAGAAAGAAAAGAGGAGAAGAGTGAAAAAAGCCTTAATAGTAAATTAATCTTATATAATTATTATATATATTATCTACTTTTATATAGGCTTAATTATATATATTTTTTTTTAGTATTTAGTATTAATAATACTTATATTTTAAAACTATCTTCTTAATAATAAAAATCTTTTTTTTATAGTACTAGATATTTTTATAGCTAAAATTTATTATTTACTTACTATAGATATAATACTAATATATTAGTTATAATATATAAGTTTTTTAAATACTTTTTTAATATTACTAATTTTTTAATTCTTTAATTTTTCAATAATTTATAGTAGGTATATAGTATTTATATCTTAATAAATAATAATATTATCTCTTTACTTTTATAATATTATTAAATATATAACTACTTATCTTTACTAAGTTTTTATAATTATCTCTTTATTTTAATTAAGTATAATAATACTTAATATAATTCTATTATATTAAATAGCTTAATATATTATATAATTTAAATTAATTTTTTTAGCTTTTATTATTACTATATTTATTTATTATAAGTATATTTTAATATTAGTATAGTATTAAATTCTACTTTTAATATTCATTAATTATAAATATTATTTTATTTAATTTACTTAATTTTATACTAAATACTTTCTTTATTTTATATTTTATTAATAATTTCTTCTACCTCCTACTATTCTTTATTATTAATAAGTTTAAGGGGCTATATAGATTCTATTAACTTTATATTATTATATAGCTAGTATAGCTTAAGTAATAATATATAAAAGATATTATAAATTTAATAATTTATAAATAATATTAAGTAATATACTTATACTTTAATCTTATCTTCTATCTTAAATAAGCTAATAAATTAATAAAATAACTTCTTACTAAATTACTTTTATTTAAGGTTTTTAGCTAATAATATTATTAATTTACTTACTTTATATTTTTTTTATAAATAATTTTTATTATAATATTTTATTTATATTTTAATAATATATTATTAATATACTTCTATCTTTTTTTAGTAGCTTTATAACTACTTTATATATTCCTTTACTATAAGTATTTTCTTTTCTAAAGAGCTATCTCTAGCTTTTTAATAAATCTTAGGGTAGTAATTATATATTATATAAAATAATAAATAGCTAATACTACTATAAAGACTATTATTATATATAAATTTAGTAATAAGTAATAGCTTAGCTTAATTAATTAACTCTAAATTTATTTAATATTTAGTTTTACCTTTCTATTTAATTATTTATTTATAGATAAAAAGTAGTACTTATATAGCACTTAATTATAATATAATAATAAATACTTAATTAAAAAGTATTAGTAAATAAAGTATCTTAATTATTTACTATACTTACTAATATACTAAATTAATAGAATATTTTAAAAAAGAAAAGCTCTAATAGTTTTTTAGCTATAATTATTTTCTTAATAAAAAGATAATAAGTTATTTTTATAAATCTATTAATTATTATTAAAATAGAATTATAAATAATATTATTATATTTACTTAGAGGTAATCTTATTATAAAATCTATAGTTAACTCTTACTATAGCCTTTTTAATAAAGGTAAGAATTATAATTCCTTATAAAGATAGTACTAAGGAATCTTTATCTTTTAATAAATATTATAAGTTCTAATATAGCTTTATATTTACTTTATAATATTAACTTAATAATATTTATATTATAAAAGCTCTAATATTTTTATAATACTAAAATATTTTACTAAGGAATTATTATAGTATCTATTAATTAACTCTTATTAAAAAATACTATCCTTTAATATATATAATTACCCTTTATACCTAAGAAAATCTTTTTTATTAAAAGATTAATTTATATAAGCTATATAATACTATACTATAATAATATCTTTACTCTTTTAGAACTTTATAATTTATTTATTAAGGTCTTATAGCTTATAAATAATCTATTTTAATAATTTTTAAGGCTCTTTATAAAAGCTTTTAATAAGCTTTTTTATAGTTTATTTTAATATTATTACTTAAATATCTATAACTAAAAAAGCTATCTATAATATACTATTATTAGTATATATATATAGCTTATATTTTTTCTTTAACTATAATAATAACTTATTTTATAATATTAATAAAAGAGTTATATTGTAGAGAGAGGCGCCTTTATAATTAAGCTTCTTTAATAAAGGATTAGTAAAATTAATTTTCTTTATATAATATATTATCTTAAAGTTATATATTATAAGCTTAAGTACCTAGTATATTTACTATAATATTAACTCTTTTAGCTTTATAAATTCTTATAAATTATTATAATCTATTAGTACCTTAATTAAGTATAAGCTTTTTTCCTAAATAATAATACTATTATTTAAAAGTATTTATTATTACTAATAATTCTTAATTATATATTTTATAATTTTATTCTATTAGTATTATTTTATATAACTATTAATAGCTTATATTATTAAATTAAGATAAAATACTAGTAATAGTAAAGGCTAATATATTAGTTTTAACCCTAATTTTCTATATTAAATTAAAATATTATAGTAATAGTATTGTTATTAAATTTTAATATAACTATTAAAATACTTACTTTATATTATTAGGCTATTTAAATAGTCTTATCTTTCTACCTTCTTTATTATTTTTCAAAAGGCTAGTAAGAGGCGCAGTGATAGTAGAGTAATAATAAATAAAATAATAATAAAAGTTTATAAACCTTAAAAAGACTTAGACTTCTTAATAAGTCTTTAATCTTAGCTACTTTTTAATAATAGTAATTCTATATAAATCTATCTCTATACCTATAATTAATATAATAAATCTTAAGAATTTAATTTAAGTAGTATTAAATATATATTTTTTTAAGTTTATATATAATTAATATTATTAGAGCTATTATAGTACTTATTTAATATACTATTAATAACTTATTAACTTTTCTAAAAAGATTAATATATTATTTGAATATATTATATATATTATATTTATTAGTTTAGCTAAGGCTTAATTAATATATACTTAAAAAGTAGTAAAGGTATTTATAAGCTTAAATAATATAATTAGATATTTAAAGTAATTATAATATATATAAAATATAGTTTTCTATTTATTACTATACTTAATATAAATATAGTAATATATATCTTTTAAGTTTAACTTTAAAAATCTTTTAGTACTATATAAGTAGTCTAATATTTTAATAATAAAAAGTAATAAGTACTTATTTTTTATAGTTATTATATTTAATTCTTAATAATCTATATAAAGATATAACTTTTTATTCTTTTTTAGTATAAAGAGGATAAATACTTTTATAAATAAAATAGAATATCTTATTTATCCCTTTACTAAAGTATTATTAAGGTAGTAATATATAGTAGCTCCTTATTATTTAAGTTTATAGTATAATTTCTTTACTTCTATTTAAATAAGATTTCTATCTTTTTATTTAAGAAGATATCCTTAAACTCTTATAGTTTATAAGGAATAGTTAATATATTAAACTTATTAATTTAAGGTTACTTTATTATTATAGTATAAGTATAGATTATAATAAATACTTCTTACTTCTATTATAGAATTTATATAAACTTAGCTAGCTTATTAATCTATAGTTATTTAGTATTAATTTAGTACTATTATTGATATACTAGTATATCTATTATAATACTTAACTTATAGAGTATAGGTATTCTAATAATTAAATTAGAATCTTTCTAATTAATAATATAGAATAAAGAGCTATACTTCTTTTTTAGCTTTAATTATTAATAGCTTTATAGCTTAGTTAATATACTTTATAATAATAAATTATATTATATTATAAACTACTAAATAACTAGGTTAATCTTAGTTTTAAGATTAATTAGCTTTTTAAAGGGATAAGATGTATTCTAAGCTATTATCTAGCTTTTAAAGTATAAAGGATTAAAAGCTTCTATTAATTTTTCTCCTTCTTACCTTATTATTACTTTAATAATAAAGTATTATTATTTTTTAACTATACTAAATTAACTAAGGTAAATTTTAAATTATTTCTTTATAAATAGTCCTTCTTCTAATACCTCTTTCCTTTATATATAAAGTAGGTATTAATCTTATTATCTAACTTATTTATAGTATTTATAGTAGATTTAAGTTTCTAATAATCCTTATCTTTATCTTTATTTTTATTCTTCTTAAAGTATTTTAATAATGGCTCTTTATTATTATTATTAAGATATTTTAAGATATACTTTTTTAAGAATTTACTTTTATAATTAAGCTTAGTAGATCTCTACTAAAATTATTTAAGAGTCCTCTTTTATATAATTATAAGAGTTAAGATATTTTTTTATATAGTTAGTATGTTATTAGTGCTTAGGATTTTATTTTTTATATTTAAGTATAGCTTACTAAGAAATATATTTACTTTAAAGACTTTTAGTAGAGGCTCTAAGTAGGTTTTTAACTTTTTTAAATAAGTTTTAAAAATAGAAATCTTTTATTTCTTATCTTATTTTATATTATTCTAGCGCTTATATATAAAGAGTCTATAGTTTATTAAGTTTACTACTAGATCTAATTAGAAATTATAGAAATATTTAAAGGTATATTTATTAATATTTTTTAATTTAAACTAACTTTACTATTATAATAGTATATTACTTTTAAGTAATAATATATAATAAAGGATCTTATTTTTATTAGTAGTAAAATACTTATAACTTAAAAAAACTTAATTTTAGTATTAATAAATTAGTAAATATATTCCTCTTCTAATACTCTATAATATAGATATATTTTTTTAGGGCGAATTATTTTTAATATTAATATAAATATATTATTAAAGCTACTAAATAAAGTTTTCTTAATTAGAGGTCTATTTAGTTTATTTCTATAGCCTCTACTTAATCTACTATTAGAATCTTATAATATTTTTTTAATAGTTTATTTAATTATTATAACTTAAAGCTCCCTTATTTATAACTCTAGTTACTAAATCCTTTATTATTATATATTTATATTAATAGTTAATTTTAATAAGTCTACTTATAATCTACTTATAGGCTTCTATATATTTTTATAGGTAGAATTTTATATAGATACTATTTTACTCTACTCTAAGCCTTTAGCCTTAAAGGTTAGAGTAATTAAAATTATTATATAAGCTTATTATACTCTACTAATATTATATAATAAGATTATTAAGAATTATTTAAAGATATAAAATAGTAGTAGTAGGTATTAGTTTATATTAAAAAACTAATTATTAAAGATCCTACTATTATAAAGTATGCGCCCTTTAAGCTAATTAAAATAAAGTAAGGTAATATAATATATTTCACTTATTTATACTAGTGTAGTATTAATATAACGCTTATAGTAGCTAACTATTAATACTAAGCTACTCTAATAGCTACTAGTTATTATAGCTTCTCTTACTATTATTAAAGGCTTAGGAAAAGTTAAATATAAAATTAATTAGTTTATTTATACTATAATATACCTTCCTAAAAAACTAATATTAGTGAACCTATTATTAGAGAAATTATAGTAGATCTTTACTTAATAGAGGATCTTAAGGCTAATATTCTCCTTAGTATACCTTAGATATTATTAATTTAAAAAAAATTAATATTATTACTTCTAAGAAATACCTTTATATTAAGTAGCTATATGTCATGGATTAACATCCTAAATAGGGCAATGTTGATAGTGAAATGGTATTGTAGCTATGAAGGAGGAAACTGTCTAAGCTACCTATAGCTACTATATACAGTAGACGGGAGCTAGGCCCGATAGGGACTAGTCCATGTCTGGGCGCATGTCTGGAGCGCTAAGTCCATGACACTATAGTATAAGGATACTAATTAAAATTTAGCCTAGAGGTACTAAAGTTTATCACTTAATTAAGGTAAAATAAGATATCTTAATCTACTTTAGTTAATAGGTTACTATCTTAATCTATTATTATACTATACTATTAGAGTATAACCTCCTCTTTAAACTAGATAACTTAGAATTAACATTATATACCTATATTATTAATTTATTTATAGAATTAATTCTTACTAGAAATAACTTTAAAGTACTAGTTATAATTATTTAAATAACTTACTTAGGATATATTATTAAAATCCTTTATAATAGCTATTACTTAGTTAGTAGTAAGCTAGTATACCTTACTTTTAAATTACTAAACAAGATTTATTAATAAGGTTAGTATTAGTAAATATTAAAAGCTATAACTATCTTCTTAACTATTAATATTTTAGTAGCTAGAAGTACTAATACTATAAGTATAGGTTCTACTTTAGTAGTAATAAATCTAGCTTTAGTAGTAGAAACCTTACTACTAAATAGAGTAATTAATAGTAAGGACACTACTATTACTACTCTTATAGAGGTTATAAATNTTTTACTAATTACTATATCTAAAGATTCTAAGTATTAAGCTAAACTAGATCCTTAATAATATATTTAGGTATAGGCTAGTAATACTTATTAATAAATTCTTTTTAGCTAGCCTAAGTAAGCTTTATTTATTCTTATAAAACTTTATTAATCTAATCTATTTTTTTAGTAAAGAGGTTAGCTTAGAGTTAATCTCTAATCTTTTTTTTATTTATTAGGTTAGTTTAATAAGATTTTAGCTTAAGACCTATTTAAGGGTATTACCCTAAGTTAGTAAAAAAGGGGGTATATTAAGTTATCTTTAAAAAATAATTATTAACTATAAACTTAGCTAAAGATAGTTATTTAGCCTAGTTATTTTAAAGGAAGTTAGTAAAGATTTAAAGGTATTATTTTATAATAATATTAATATTCTTTATTTAGCTATTAGTTTAGGGGTAGAAAGCTATTAAGAAGTCTACTTTAGTACTTAATTATAAGTAAAGCTTATATTAGAAGTAACTTTTAAATTAAGTACCTTAATTAATAATAATAAAAGATAAAAGCTTATAATCCTTTTAAATAAAGATATAATAAGTTAAAGTAGTATCTTTAGTAGTAATAATATCTTTAAAGATATACTTAATTTATTTAGAGAAGTAATTAGTAATTATTAAGATATTAAAGTACTTTTATTTATAATAGTTTAAGCTTTTAAATAAGATAATAATAAAATCTATTAAAATATATAACTAGTAGTAGTTTAATATCTTTAAGGATTTTAGAGTACTATAATAATATTTCCTAAAGACCTTTATATAAAAGTATAGATAGTAGTTATATATAAACTATTTTATATTAATAAAGAGGCTTAGCTAGTAGTAATAATAAGTTAAGATCTTATATATCTTTATCTATTTAAGGTAGCTAGTATTAAGGGTATTATAGACTTCTTAAATTAAGTAGAGTTATAGCTTATTACTATTTAGAATAAAGAGTTAATTTTAAAAAAAGATATAACTTTTATAAGTTTTATATTTAACTAAAAGGAAACCTTTTATTTTATAGTCTTTAGAGGTAAGTATAATAAAAATTCTTTAAATTTATTTATTTTAGGTATAAGCTATATTAATAGTATTATTTATATTAAGGGTTATCTTATTAAGCTCTAAGCTAGTTATAAGGGTAAAGAATTTCTTTAGTAAGGCTTTTTTAATAGCTATAAAGGCTAGTATAGCTTAGAGTAAATTATTAAAAGGTTTTCTAACTTTAGAATAATCTACTATTAATATTTATAGTATTTATCCCCCTCTCTCTTAAAAAGGTTTTTTAATTAATAAGTTAGAGTATTAGCCTACTTATTAAGCCTTTTAAAGTAATTAATAATTTTAAAGTTATATTATAAAAAAAACTTTAACTAGTATACTTAATAATAATTTAAAAGCTTTATAATTATAAAATACTTTAGATTCTTATAGTCTAATAGTACTATAACTAGCTTTTTAGTATCTTTTAGCTTTAAATACTAAATTTTAAAGGCTTAAATAATAATTAGAAGCTCTTTATTATAAATCTTATAATTATATTTTATTAAGAATATCTTTATTAAGAAATATATTATAGGCTAGAGCTATCTTTTATTATTATATTAAGATATTACTTTAGTAGTAATATAGTTAAAAGTATTTATCTTAATAATAATCTTTTTTTAGGGTTAAAATATAATAGAATAAAAGTAAAGATAAAAGCTTATTTAAGGCTATTAAAAGTAGCCTAGTATTTAGAATTCTAGTTAAAAATATAATCCTTTTTAATAAGTTAAGTTAGTAGGCTAGCTATTATAAAGAATCCTTAAATAAATTATTAATAAAAGTTAGTAAACCTTAAAAAACTTTAAATATTTTTAATATTCTTTAAAGAGGCCTACTCTAAGACTATTAAGAACTTTTTTAGATCTATTTAAATCCCTTTAATAANTTAAAGCTCCCTTATTTATAACTCTAGTTACTAAATCCTTTATTATTATATATTTATATTAATAGTTAATTTTAATAAGTCTACTTATAATCTACTTATAGGCTTCTATATATTTTTATAGGTAGAATTTTATATAGATACTATTTTACTCTACTCTAAGCCTTTAGCCTTAAAGGTTAGAGTAATTAAAATTATTATATAAGCTTATTATACTCTACTAATATTATATAATAAGATTATTAAGAATTATTTAAAGATATAAAATAGTAGTAGTAGGTATTAGTTTATATTAAAAAACTAATTATTAAAGATCCTACTATTATAAAGTATGCGCCCTTTAAGCTAATTAAAATAAAGTAAGGTAATATAATATATTTCACTTATTTATACTAGTGTAGTATTAATATAACGCTTATAGTAGCTAACTATTAATACTAAGCTACTCTAATAGCTACTAGTTATTATAGCTTCTCTTACTATTATTAAAGGCTTAGGAAAAGTTAAATATAAAATTAATTAGTTTATTTATACTATAATATACCTTCCTAAAAAACTAATATTAGTGAACCTATTATTAGAGAAATTATAGTAGATCTTTACTTAATAGAGGATCTTAAGGCTAATATTCTCCTTAGTATACCTTAGATATTATTAATTTAAAAAAAATTAATATTATTACTTCTAAGAAATACCTTTATATTAAGTAGCTATATGTCATGGATTAACATCCTAAATAGGGCAATGTTGATAGTGAAATGGTATTGTAGCTATGAAGGAGGAAACTGTCTAAGCTACCTATAGCTACTATATACAGTAGACGGGAGCTAGGCCCGATAGGGACTAGTCCATGTCTGGGCGCATGTCTGGAGCGCTAAGTCCATGACACTATAGTATAAGGATACTAATTAAAATTTAGCCTAGAGGTACTAAAGTTTATCACTTAATTAAGGTAAAATAAGATATCTTAATCTACTTTAGTTAATAGGTTACTATCTTAATCTATTATTATACTATACTATTAGAGTATAACCTCCTCTTTAAACTAGATAACTTAGAATTAACATTATATACCTATATTATTAATTTATTTATAGAATTAATTCTTACTAGAAATAACTTTAAAGTACTAGTTATAATTATTTAAATAACTTACTTAGGATATATTATTAAAATCCTTTATAATAGCTATTACTTAGTTAGTAGTAAGCTAGTATACCTTACTTTTAAATTACTAAACAAGATTTATTAATAAGGTTAGTATTAGTAAATATTAAAAGCTATAACTATCTTCTTAACTATTAATATTTTAGTAGCTAGAAGTACTAATACTATAAGTATAGGTTCTACTTTAGTAGTAATAAATCTAGCTTTAGTAGTAGAAACCTTACTACTAAATAGAGTAATTAATAGTAAGGACACTACTATTACTACTCTTATAGAGGTTATAAATACTTATCCTATATTATAGAAAGACTCTAGTTTTATTAACCTTTCTAAGGACTATTAGATAAGGATCCCCTTTAAACTTAATTAGAAAAAAAAGATTAATAGATCTACTAAGACCTACCCTCTTAAAGAAAAAGATAAATAGATTATTAATAAGACTTTTAATAAATTATATAACTAAGGAAGGCTTAAATAGATAGCTAAATTAATATCTTTTAGCTACCTAGTTTTTATAGTTTAGTATACCTTAGCTAATAGTAAATATAAAGATAAAATTATAGTAGATATTTAAAACTTTAATAAAGTAACTTAACTTAATACTTATCCTTTTCCTTTATAAAGTAATATTATTACTACTATCTTAGAATACTATTATATTATAGTTATAGACTATGCCTTATTTTTCTATTAGTAGTAAGTATAGCCTTTATATTACTATTAGCTTATAGTAGTATTATAATTATAATATTTAAATAGGATTTGTAAGTTTCTACCTAAGGTATAAATCTAATACATAAGACAAATATAAAGAAGAGAAGAAAAGAAGAAGAAAGGAGAGTATTAAGTACCCTTAGTAAGCACTAGGTAGCTAGAGTAAATACTAAATAATTAAAATAAAATAAAACTTAGAAAATTTAAAAGGAAAGTCTTTTAAAAACTATAATAGTATTTCCCTCTTATTATTTATATTTTTAAATAAATGCTTAGCTTTACTATTCCTACTCCTTTAATTTAAATAAGCTATTATTATTATTAATAAAGTTAACTTTAGAATTACTTAATTATTAGAAATTCTTAGGCTTTTCTTTAAAAGTAGTTTAAGTTTAGTAGCTTAAATAATTAAAGTACTTTAAGAAATAAGTATCTAAGATAATAATAGCCTCTAAAATATCTTTAAAGAATTTTTATATTATTCTATTAAAACCCTCTTATAGGATATAAAATTTTAGATTTAAGTATTTAACTTAGGAGTTAAGGATAGTTATTATAAGCTAGATCTTATACCCCTAGATATTAATAGTAGGGTATAGTATAAAGAGTAGTTATTTAAGAAGAGGGTTATTAATAATAGGTTATAGAAGGTTAATATAGAAGATATTATAATAAGACTAGCGACTAAGGAGCTCTAAGTAGTATATATAAGAGCTAATAACTTTTATAATAAGGAAAGAGCCTTTAAATTTATTTAAGAGCTTTTTTACTAATTACTATATCTAAAGATTCTAAGTATTAAGCTAAACTAGATCCTTAATAATATATTTAGGTATAGGCTAGTAATACTTATT